>CAJNOL010001159.1:0-77369 GCA_905250125.1 Rotaria sordida | reverse complement strand
CTTAGTGAAGTATTTTCAATAAACCTAGCTTTTATATAGATCGTTTCGGAAGGGAATCTAATGTGTGCTTGCAATATCAGCGACTAGTCGTACAGCGGGGTCACTCTGGGCGCCACTCACGACTAGTCGCTCCATTATTTGAACACATTAAAACAATAGTTGGTTATTCTCCATTTACCACAAAAGTTATGACCTCATCTACAAATATTTTTTTATATTAGCTTCTTCGAGTTATAGTAACTATAAAAATTACACGAGTCAGAGCTCCTGAAAAAATATGCAAGTAGGTGAATACTTAGCCAGAAAAAAATATAATGAGAGTAGACTTGAATACTGATATTGTCGGATCGATCACAACTAGACTTTGAATTTTAGAAGTACTTGTCCGCGTGGATGCGAATGTTGGTGGGACCCTAAATGCCTTTGGCGTAAATGCAATTTTTATATTTTTCTCTGACACATATCTACTTCGAGAACCACATCTAGATAGGACAACTTACAATAAAGTTGACCTGATGCAACTCATCAGCTAAGGTCAAGCGCAAACCATCTAAAAAATCATTGATTGCACATTAGTATCGCAGTAAATGTTCCAATTACACATCAACCCTTCCTAAACACACCAGCTAGTAGAGAAAGAAACAGACACAGATAAAATTACTGCTAGTCGAATAAAGCTTGACAGATTCATAGACAAATACTGAAAATATTTAATTGGCTAAATTGGCGGACCGATAAAACTTCATATATATTTGATGTTACTCCGATTATTCAATCTGTAATCATGCTAATACATTTGAATGGGTTCCTCTCCCAATAACCACTAGATCAAAAACTCATTTTATTTCATATCACCATCCCTTGAGTCGAGAGTAAAAAAGCTCGTTTTTTGATTAGTCCATTTCTGACTAATCAAAGCTCAAATCGAAAAACCGACTTGATATTCACATTCCAGGATAGCGATAATCTATTCCAAACTTTTATCGAAAGATCGAAAAGCGTTAAAATAAAAAAGTTGACTTCTAATTGGTTGGCTTTCTAGTCAATGGGAAGGGCGGATACAAAATCCCATCACAGATTTAGAATCCTGGTCGTCAATAATCTATAGTGGAGTTTTATCAAAATGCGTAAAAAGCAATGAAAAAAAGCTCATTTCCGATTGCAAGTCAACACCGAAAATTCCTGGTTTGTACCGTGGCAGTCAATTGTTGTCGATATTTTGAGGCGGAATCTTCTCAGGGTTAAAAAAAATATTTTTTTTGTTCTGTGCGAACGAACAAACTTACGAACGAACGAACTTACGAACATACTAACCTTGCTCGGTGTATGACCCTCCTTTCAGTAGAGGGAAAAATACACTTATAACTGTACAAATTTAATTTATTACAAATTCGATTAACTCAATATTAATCGTTTCTTATTCTATCGATTTTGCTTTTGCATGAATAACAAATTACGAAAATAAACAGTATCAATGTTAATACTTTCTGCTTATTTCAATAACACGAGAAAAACTATCACTTGACAAACGGTGATGTGCATTAATTCAGAGCCCATATGCTGATTGTTTACGTAAATATTCGATAATTCTTGTTAATTTTGATTTTGAAGTATGAATCTTTTAAATATGGATGAATTTTTTCTAAGAGTTTAACACCAGTAACCGTTTTTTTTTGACGAATTCATATGTTCGTTTTTGTCTTCATCGCTTATTTTATCGTCAAATTCTGACAATTATTGATTATCTTCGTCTTTATCTTCTATAACATTATTATAACTTTCGGCATCTAATTTCAAATCATCTATGATAAAGAAAGATTGATTATATTATTCTTTTATTTCTTGAGTAAAAGTAACGCACAAAATTATGCAGGAGCAAGTACGTATATGGAAAATTACGAAAAAGTTCAACAAAATACAAGAAAGTTTGATGAAGTATAGAAAAGTAGGAGGAAGTATGAAGAAGTATGTCTTTTCTCCTTGGAAAACATTGAAAGCACTTTGCTAATGGTACTGATTTGACAAACATCCTTAAAAAATCAAATTTTAACAAGCGATCAACGTTAAACTTTGTTAATAGAAATGGCTGGATGTGGATGTTGATGCTCTTTTCACCCACACTCACACACACACCCACACACACGAAAGAGAAGAAACAGTAAAAATATTACTAAGTTCTGTATTTCTCTTAAGAAAGTCGGACAGATTTAGTTTAGAATATGTGTTGTATGAAAATCATTTCTTCATCGAATTTTGGCTATTTCTGCATATTTATATGACCAAAGTATGATGTTATTGTATAGATATGAAGTTTAAATTCTGGTATTTATTCAGTCAAAAGTTGAGCTCATTTGCTCATATATTGAGTGAATAAGAGCCTTATGTAGGACCAGATGATGATTGACACATCATTCCTCGCCATTACAAGATTTATCCATGATATTTTTAGAAAAGATTGAACTACAGGAAGGCCGTATATTCTGCAAGTTTCAGCTTGATCTGCTTAAATTTCACTAAAGAACGAGCCTATTCTTTGAATGATTCCAGAATTACTTCTATTGTGTCTGATTACTTAAACCTTGATCTTTATATAAATATGTGTCTCCTACAATTTTCTATCGATTGGTGAAAACCGCAGATCGCTAGCTGCTTGCATTGTCGAGTTATTCAATTTTTAACTGAGTGCCTTTAAGTCTGGAACGGACATTAGTTTAAAGTAGAGATAGGAAAGATTTTTCATAAGTCAACCTTTCTATTGACATAATTAATATTTGTTGTGGGAGGATATTAAAATATTTAGATGAGATTGAAACGAACAGAACTTACAAAATTGGTTTAGTTTCATTGTTCAATGTTATGCAAACAGAGATTCAAAGTTTTTTCCATGACAAATATTATTACATATAAATTTTCATTCTTTCATGAGAAGAAAACTATAGCTCTTTTCATTATTTATATTTTATTTGTTTTTTAGATTATTTTTTAGATTTATGGAAAAATTGCGCAGTAAAGCTCGACGACGAGAAACCATGTATTTCAAAATCCAGTATAGGAAGTTTGAGTTTATTAGCATGCGAATATTTTGTACTCATGGGCTTATATAAAAATGAACGATTTTGTTATCTGAATCATACTGCAAAATTATTTGAAAAAGATCCATTTTATACATTAGGATTCATTTTGGATCGTTTACAAGAAGAACTTGAAAAATGTTTCGATGAATTTTCAAATGATTTTATTTTTAAACCCAATGACTTACATTTAATCGTAGGTGGTGGACAAGCAAAAGAATATGATATTCTTCGTCAAGATTGTTCATTATTGGCTACAAAAGACACTGAAGTACTGGATAAATTAAATAAATATTTTGATAATACATCGCAACATTATTTATACAGAAAATTAATGAATAACGTAACTATTCTAAATGCTGTTTCATTTCCAATGGATGAACATGAAGAAGTAGAAGCTATGGATGAGAATTTTTATGAAATTTGAAAATATCCCTGACAATCTTTAGATCTTGTAGGCATGGACGAAGACGAACAGAATAATACTGTGAATCCACCTGAGGGTGTGAGTGTGTGGATATGGGTGTTAGCGCGGATCTAATCATATCCACGTCCACACACTCCACACCCACCCACACTAATCCTGGGCACATAATATTCCAAATTTGCAAGTTCAGTAGTGAGAATGATAATTTGACTCGAACACAGTTAATGTTTTTTGCTAAGCAATATAAAAAGTTTAATTATAGACTTTTTTTTTCTATTTTCGGTGAAACATTCACCTGTAATTGATCCTATTTTTTCTAAGTTACAAATAATTTAATTAATTAGCATTTTCTGAAAATTCTTCATTTGTAGCTATTAGGGCAACGTGAAAAATCTAACAAAGATATGCTTAGTCATTGCAAGACTCAGCAAGTCATAAAAACCGGAAAACAATTGAAATATCCTTTTATATGGAAGATAGGATTGGTTGATGTTTCCAGTTTCATAGAAAAAAACCTCCAAATTTGCTCAAATAGATTGAAAATGATGTAAGCACTTGATCTTCAGGAAATCCAAATGAATGGTACAATCTTTCATAAGACTTTGTTTCTAGTATAAGAAAATCAATTATAATAATATGTCAATATTAGGACTTACGGATATTTGTAGTGGTTTAGTGTACCTGTGTTCCGATCTTGATTTGTTATAATATGTACTATTCTGAAATTTTCAAGATATACTGTGTTTCGATAGAAGATTTCATGTACAAACTTTCAAAATGAACATTTGAGAATAATCTGAATTACAAGTTATTCCAGAAAGAACGATCACTGCGTAGGTCAGTGGATACATATACATATCAAAAGAAACTGGTTCACGTTCATTTCAATGTTTACAATATCTTGTTGAAAAAGAAGCACAAATAAATATGTATGAAAACAACAAAAAAAAATCTTTAATTTTATTGATTGTTGTTATTTTCTTTTTTGCCTTAATATATTTTTATTAGAACAACTGATGATCAATTAACACCACTTCATCAAGCAGCTTCTGAAGGTCATGTACAATGTTTAGAATTGTTACTTGCACATGATGCTGATGTATATGCTGAAGATAGTCGTAAACAATTACCTATTGATCTTGCAAAATTATGGGGACATAAAAAATGTGCTAAACTACTTGCAGCTGTTATGTGGCATCAAAATAAACATTGATCTGCAAAGGAATGTTTTTTATCACGTAATACAAAAATGGCTGATCTTTTACTTGAAATTAAACGTGAACATGCCATTTTATTTGAAGAAATGAAGTTACATTCTCCATATGTCTCCATTCCGTAATTTCCCTCAACCATGATTACTCTAGGTAATGCTTTAATTTTACTTCACTGTCCACGTGATTCAAACCAGACAAAAATCACCGATATACCTTCAATTAACCGGTCGTAGTTCGATACTTAAAGAGTCGGCTATCTTCTGATCATCATTCTTTCATGGTATACCAATAGTTATTCTCTGACTGGCAATCTACTACCGATAGTGCGACCGCAACATTGCTCTTACTAGTATGATTTAACATGAAGCAAAAAAAACCTGATTATCTTCTTCTTTTCGTTGTTACCAAATGTGCTTTATCCGGCAAAACAAGAAGCTCAGCATATAGATTTACTTAAATGCTTGATACAAATGAAATAGATAAACGATGACTAAAGGCAGAGAATAGGACGAAGACCTGTAAAATTAAAATAGCACCGAAGAACAAGTAAAAAAAAGAATATAAGACATTGACTTATTTTTGTTTGAGCACTTATGGATTGATTTTAATGAACTAGATCTTCTTAGATGATTATATATAAGAAATTTTAGCGCACTATTAAATAAAGTATAACAATAGAATTGAGTAATCATTTATTAATCGTAATTTATCGACGCAATCCTAATAAACATAGCTCAAGTCTACCTGTTGCATTTAATGCTACCAATAATTAATGTTAGATTCATTTATCACAATTCATCTACAATGTATTCTTTCAAATAGATTGAAACATAGTGTCTATCGGATAAAGAAAATCATTTTCTAAATTTTTCTCATAGCTAATCTATGTCAAATGAGTTGAAAATATTATTGAATGAAATTCCATTAAATTAGTATTATCATGAATAGTGTCCCACAATCGTCTAGGAATCCTGTACCCGCCACGATCTGGAGTACGGGTCCAAGTACCGAAAATGAAAAAAATGTCAGTTGAGTCTCGGGTATGATATCATATCTGGATCCAATTTGACACTAAATGAAATCTCGATGTTTCAAAATGTTTTTACTTTTTCAAACTGCTAATTTATACAAAAGCATATGAGAAAAACTGGTTCAATCATGATTGAGCAATTTATTGTACTTGAGAACAGATTATAGAAATGAAAAGCGATAATGTTTTACTAAAAGAATTTATTTTTAATTAAAATTCATGTATACATGATGATGAACCATATGGCAAAGTAAGTGAATACATCGAGGAAAAAATGAATTATCCAGAAGGTGAACATGTATTATCGTGATAGAAAAAAACATTCATGTATGTATCTATAATTACTTGTTTTTTTATGAAACATGAAATGATCTTATTTTTCGTTGCTATTCATGGAAGAAATGTAATGGTACTCTTTTTCATATAAAATATTAGCTTGAAAACTGTCATGTGACTGGAAGTATCCGCCGCTTGCTGATTAGCTTCGGTCGCATATAGGGTACAGTGATCCAAGTCCAGTTGTGGAAAGTCGTACCCGTGCTGTATATTAGTCATGAGCACTGAAAGAAAGTGTTTGCAAGACTGATTAAAAAACAAACTTTTCATGATATGAGATTATTCATAGAATAGTGATATTAGATAGTACGGGGAATGTTAGATGGTACGTTGTCTTATAACATTCAGATTCGACTAGATTATTTAAGTCATTATCATTCATCAAAAAAGGAAAAAGAAACATCGCTCACTTTACTATCTATTTAGATCAATTTTAGTTATTTGAATATTGAATAAGTGAAAGATGTATGAACATAATATTATTAAAAATAATATGAATAATTCTAGTGAAAATAGTCAGACAGAATAATATTATAGTAAATTCAGATTCTTAAGTAGTAGAATAACAAAAGAAAATAAATTATCATACAAAGAATACTTTAGATTTATTTATTTAGATATATTTGAAACATTGCTTAAACTGAAAATTACGATTCTTTTATTGTTTTAGTTCTTATAATAGTTTTAATTGTTGAAGTCATATTAACATTGATTGTATTTAATAAAGAAGAAATATTTCCCATTGAAGATTGTTTATTAAGAGTTTTATCAGGATTAACATCTAATTTCAAATAAGTTACAGTTAATGTTTGATGTATATCAATAATGCGTGTTAATGATTCAATTTGTGCATAACCATCAGTATGAAGACGAAGAGTTGACCATGTTAATAAACCAAAACGAGCATTATTTCGTGGACCACGTGGATGAGGTAATCCTATAAAGAAACAAATATTCAAAAAAACAAAAGGATCTAAAGAATATTTATTTTATTTTCTACCAGTATAAATAGCTAATTCATATATTGGTCTAACAATACACATTCGTTGTTGAATAAGTCTTAATGCTAAATCATCATCTTCTCCACCCCAACCCCAATATAAATTTGAAAATCCATTAAGTGTTTTATACATATCAAATGTTAATAAAAGAACACCACCAATTAAAAATTCATAATATCGAATATAACCTCGTTTATTATTAAGTTCTCGAACACGTGAGGTTGTATGTTTTGGATATTTTGTTTCACATGTATAAAAATTTCCATCATCTTCAGGTATTAAATCAACATCATGTAATACAAGACATGTTATATTTAAAGATTGTTTTTCAAGATAATTAATAGCAGTATTATATAATCGACCTTTATTAAAACGATGACCAAGTGGAGAAGCCTTAAAAATACAACTAAAAAAGTTTTCAAAATGATATTATCTATTCATAAGATAGTAGTATCCATTGCTCTGATATTTTCTATTAATTTTACTAACAAAAGAGTTTCTTCAGAAGTTTTCTTCCAGTTTCAATAATTATATGTATATAGATATTACACAGAATCCTAAAAGGATTTTGATTCCTATTGGGATTTGACTAAGCTATCGAATTGTTAATATGTCTATTCTCTAAACCTAAAAATATATAAAAACTCGTATTTTCGAATTTTGATCTGAAACCTAGCATATATAGAGTACTCAACTAGACTAACTTCCATAAAAAAAAGCTCAGAAGTTTTGAACAAAGTCTGTTCAAGGTATGAGAGTTTCAAGACATAGACTTTTTCCATGAATAGTATATTCAACATGTATTTTTTGAAAGCTTCATATCTGGAAGAGACCGCGTTCAAAACTTTTGAAGTTTCCTTAAGAAAACTTGTCTAGTAGAGTTCTCTATATGCACAAAGTTTCAGATCGAAATTCGAAAATCCGAGCTTTCCGAAACCCTGAAATCTCTAGAAAATAGATATATGAAGAATTTGATAGCTTAGTCAACTTTCAATAGGAATGGAAATTCTTTTATGGTTCTGTGTAGTATTTATAGGCATTCAATTATTAAAATTGGAAGGGGATATCTGAAGAGGTTCCCTAGTAACTAAACTACTATTTACCTACTATGAAATATTGTATGATGCTTCTTTTTAATAAAATGACTACAAATAAAATATTAAATTTTACTAATTCAACTCTAGAAATGTGTGAGACCAAATTTAGTCCTGATCCTGGCGATTAGCACTACGACAACAAAAGCTATCCTAACCGAAACTTAAGATTATAGTTAGGTATTCTATGGTTACAAGCGAATTATCTTATAAATCATATCAATCAGAATATAATGCAAGAGAGGCGGTCCAACAAAGTGCTAATCGTTGACTAAATAAAAAAAAAGTATTGAAGATGTTGTTAGATGCGATACGAATAAACTATAGAAAAGTTTTCTCTAGATCGAGACCGGGAACAAAAAAACATGGTCCCGCACGTCTCTATTAGCGGAGAAGCCAGAACACTAGTGCTTCTCTTGTTCTCTTTTTGAGAGAAGAGCAGTGACACCCTCGCTACGTGCATTGTGTGATCATAGATACATGGTATGAATAGAGTAGCAGTACTCTCCACTACCCTTTCCAGAACAAGAGAGAAGATAGTGTTTCGGTTTCGCCATTAGCTATTCTTTTCTACTGATGATTTGCATTTTAGATATTACAGCATACATAGCGAAGTTGCTACTGTCTTCCTCTTTCTCTCAAAAAGAAACCAAGAGAAGCTCTAGTGTTTGAGCTTCATCGTTAATTCCTGTTCAACACAAGAAGAGGAAATAATCATGATAATGGAAATCAAACATCAGTTAGAACCATACTTAACCCTTTATCCCCATTGTCAGCTGAAATTGCCATTTTTAGAAACACTGTAGAAAATGCAGAACGTGTGGTATCAAAAAACTCTTTACACACCGTATGTAGAGAATTTCCTCAGCTATCGATTGGTAAAAAAAGTATTTTGTATCTTTACTCTGTCTCTAAGATATACGATTTACAAAAGAGACGATTATGAGATTATTAAAAAAGTAGACCTCTTCTCTTTAAATTGTTTCTTTTTATCTACGAAAAATACTTATCTTGATGATGACATAAAAAGCAGATTTAAGAATTCTCATCTAAACGTAAAAATTGTTAATATTTACACATAGATAAGTAAACAGATTGCTGTTATTTATAAATACGAGCATCATTTGTTGTTTTATAAATGTTTGATGCGGTTATGAGTGGATGTGAGTGTTGGTGTTGAACAAGAAGAAACCCTAATCGCACCCGCACGTACACCCCAATTCTTTTAAATTTTATCATATTCGAAGTTGAAAAAGAATAAATCGATAATTATATCCTTTACTTAATAATTTAATCAATTCGAGAAAAAACGATTTTATTTATATAGAAAGTTGTTTCAGGAGCACATGTGTTGTAGAGAAAAAAACCTTTGTATGTGTTGGTTTTTTCTTTATTTGTATTGCTGAAGTAAAACAATATATTGTATTTTTGTGAAATAGACAAGCTACTCGCAAAAGATTAAAAAAATATTTTCATGTCGTTCCTCCCCCGCCCCCCTCCTAATGGCAATTGGAGTTGCCGAATTACTGTGTGCACGAGGAAGTGTATCTGATCGATCTGTTTATATTATTCACTTATTGAAGAGGACAACACTCTGTTTCAATAGTTGTTTGACTAGTGAGTCTTCTCGAATTGTTATGGGTGTAAAGAATTAAAAGTAGAGTGTACTTGAAGAAATCAGAAGATACTCAAATATTTGTTTATATTATTCAAACGTCAATATCTTGATTTTTCTAATCAATTAGATGAATGTATGCAATGATTATAATGTAATAAGATTATTTATAGTGAAAAAATATCTTTTGAAAATATTTACTGCAACATAATTAATTAATCTGAGAAAAGCTACTCAATTTACTAATTATTTGCCAATACATTCAAATGAATGAAGCAAAAAATATACAATCAGAATAAAAATACACATGAATTTTATTTCACATATGTGCAAAATCAGTCAAAACAGCAGAACATAACAATTTTCGATTCCACTTTGATTATTTATGAAGCACGATCTAAAATAAGTATTGAAGTAGAGAAGTAAAAATTTGAATCTCACACAGACGTGACAGACATTATGGATATACGATCAAAGATGTATATCAATAACATCTCATTATAATATATGAACTCCTTCCTTATTGTAGTTCTGATGGACTAAATAAAAGGATGGTGAAGAAATATGTCCGAAAATAGAGAGAATAAAATCATCTCCTTATGATTATCAACAGCAGTTACATTGTGTTTATACATTTTAATCATGCAGGAATTATGCGAATAGTTCTTTTCTTTTTTATTGGATAAATTCTTTTGTGATGTGTATATGTAAAGATATTGGTTCCTTCTTCTAACAACTAATTGAAGTTAGTTAGTTAATTAAATATAATTAGCAATTAACACTCTAACATTATGATAAAATGTTCAATAAGATCCGACTAAGGAAAATTGTCCTACTAGAACTAATTTTTACAGAGATCTGCTTATGTTCAAGAGCGAAACTTTTGTTTTGCTATCATCACAAGATAATTAAGATAATAATAACTTGACAAAACAAAATTCTATAGAGATGGATTTTTCAGATTATCCCAGATTAACTCAACATAAATTTGATGTATAAAAACTAACTAAAACAAAACTCAAAATCCAAAGATATACACAGTTTTATTTGAAGAAATTACATCCCTAAAAAATGAAATTGTCTAGATATGTATGTTTTAAATTCATAATAGAATCACGAACTCTTCTCTAAACTATACTGAAGAACAAAAAAAAACTCGTTATTGCTGATTATTGAAATTAAATCTATTGTTTTCGATTTGTTATTTTTTTACCTGTTCGATAAGTATTATAGTATATGTAAGTTGTTGTCGTCTAGCAAATGCATGCATATTAAACAAAAATGTTTTAGCATTATATTCTCGATTTTGTAATGGAACTAATATAGCTGTACGTTGAATTGATGTAATTCCAAGAGGATGCCACATACCTTGTTGAAATATATAAGGTATATTTTCAAATGTAATATTATTTGCAAATGATGTTTGAATTATTGGAGTATCTCTTTTTTTGTTGACTAAAATATTTGTATAGAAATTTTCTATATCATTATATGTTATATTTGTATATGGTAAAACATAAGGAAATGGACCACGTAAATATTTTGAATATTTTGGATGAAATTTAGTTGAATGTTTTGCTGGATTATCGAGTTTAAATGTTCGACAAGTAATAGATGTACGTATAACAAATTCTTGATAAGGTACGACTAGATAACGTGGTGGAACTGTGAATAATTGAATAGAAGAAGTCTGTGGTGAGTCAAAAAAAACTTTTTCTTGATCATAAATGTGTGAAATAGTATTTTCTTGTGTAGTGTGACATATGGCAGTAAAAATAAGAAAAAACGATGGTAAAATTGTTAGAATTAATGATAGAAGCAAAAATTGACGCCAATATATTTTACGCATACCTAAAATAAACAACACAATGAAGACATTTACTTTTTTTCCAACTGGCCATCCGATAGGAATTTCAATGCATCGATTTACGGTTGCTGTAGGCATCAAAATTTCAAATGGATCCTCGAATTCTCACTTTCCGATAGGTGGAGGGCTCAGCGATAGGTCAATAAAATGTCGAGTTTTCGATCAATTGAACGCCTGTTACTGAGAGGATTAAAACTTGATCAAAATAGAAAGGATGTTTTCCTATAAATGTCTCATTCTCGAATCGTCGAACCCTATCGAATAAATGCGGAGGAGAAAATTCGAACATGAGTACTTACGATTAACATACGCTGAACATCTAAACTAAATATGAATTATTGTTCTTCAATGAAAGTTGTCTTTTTGAATTCTTAGAAGGATAGTATTTTCAGAATTGTTATTTTAGTATTTGCTAACAGTTTCCAAAAATTAAAAAAAAACTTTTGAATCAAATAAAAACACTTCTTGCATGTCTCTAACTACAGAAAAGACTGTTTTTGGAGTTTTCGATGCCATATAAGGAGCTTCTTTGATGCATAATTGATTTGTATAGTAAAGTATAAAATCAATATTAAAAACATTTTCAAACATTCGAAACACAAAATACGTTACGGCTGTATTTTCCGTCAAAGAACGCTTATGAATTCCGTTCTTGCTTGTTATTTTTCATCAGTTAATATTAAATATTTTTTTAGAAAATTATGAAATTAAGGAAAATATATGTTTAACATAAATCATTCTACTAAGGTAGTCGAATGAAAGAGACATATCTGTAAATCAATTTTTAAAGAAGTTTCATGAAATCAAAATTAACCTCACCGCTTGAAATTGTTATTCTGCTAGACTTACTTCGACTTGAACACTCAATATTTGCTTCCGGTATGTTTCTTTTTTCGAGTACTCGAAACTTTGATGAGTATTGAGGATCTAATAGTGCTTGAGGAGTCAAAAATGGATGTTCGATACGGTACAATTGTCGAGTGGTCGAAATCCAATGGCTACCAGGAGCTTGATATCAGAACAGAACGAATAACAAATGTATATTTCAAATTTTCGAGCGCTTTTTACATCCATCGTATACTTTTCAAAGTTTGTTTGGGTTGCATTCGTTTAAGTTTGTAATGTCAGGTTGAATGTGATTCAATGCATTTTTTCATATAATTATAACTTATACAATTTAATTTGAATATTTACGAAGTTAATTTAAAGATCATAAGTTACTCTTTCTTTGTCACTGCTTAAACCAGATTTGTCGAACAATAGAACCAAGTATCAATAGCTATTACTTGACGGAATCATTAGAAGCAAAAAAAGTGATAAATGACATGCATTAAGCGCAGAATAAGACATTGTTCTTTCTTTCTCTTTGATTCTCGGTCTTTTTCTTTTCTTTCTCTGCTGGATGCATTTATACATATTCCTAATTTGAAGCCACATCGACATCTAGATGTGAATATGCTCGATGATTCCATCATTATTTCCTGCGACAAGAATTTTTCGTTCTGTCATTTGTCAAAATGAATATATTATATACCTAATAATTTAAATGAATTCACGATAAAAGAAAACTATCGTATATGATTGGATGCTGTCGAAACACGAGCAACATCAGGTAAAGTTCATAGCAACCGTAGTGAAAACAACATGAAATCAAAAAGAAAAAAAAAAGGAGGAAAGCAAGTTTTTTTTCTCACATCATCGTGTGAAGTTCTGTTTGCATTGAACAATTGCCGTTGGTAAGCATTAAGTAAACGCAACAGAAAGAGAGAGAGAGAACAACAATCAACACACAGTAGGTAGTAACACTGGCATTTGTGCTTATATGTAATTTATATTGAGAATAAAAAAGATAGTCTTTTTTTAATTGGTAGAAGAATGTGATTACAACATTTGTAAATGGAGACTCAAAATGCTCGAATCACATCTTTTATAATCAAGGACAACACTATGCAGTATTTGTTCTTTTTGGAAATAATTCTACGTCACAAAATAATACGCAAATTTTTATATTTAGAAAGTGAGAAAATGTTTCAACTAAAAAAATTCAATATTATAACTACGTGTTAAAAGGAATAAACGTTCTCCCATAATTCTTCTGATATTTATTGTAAGGTTTTGTATATTGAGTGCAGATTTATGATACGCACATATATATATATATATATATATATTGTTGGTGTCAATAGATCGATTTCTCATATTGTCTATTATTACTTAATTAGCTTTAGCAAAAAAAATTGATTTATTTTGAAAAAATCTTAATCATTTATAATTCAATTCATAATTGTTGTAGACTTTTTTTTTTTCTTAAAATAATTTTCTTTGATTGTTTCTTATTTTTATAGTGATTGAAACTTTTGTTTATTTTTTTTTTTCTTTCAAAATTTTCATATAATCAAAACAGAATTGACATTTTCTATTTGCCTACAGCAATCATTTTACTTGAAAATGTAAAGAATATGAGTCTCCAAGTCATTGTAAACCAGTTGACAATTCAGTTCTTTATTAGAGTATTGTTTTTCTTGTAGAAAGAAGCAAGAAAAAAAGTATGTTGTCAGACGAGACTATATCAAATACTCGTTTACATCGTGATACTCGTCTTGAACCAAATGCACAACCATTTATTGTTTCTACAAATACACAATTTCATTCATCAACATCAAAACAACAACAACAACGTCGTCTACCTGTTGAACGTGCTACATCATCACGTTCATCAAAATCAGCTGTTGATGCTAAAAATCGAGCCGTTAGTGATAGTTGTATGGCAGCAACTATTGGAGATTTACAATGGCTTAAACAAAGTATAAGAGATGGACCTATTGGAAGTGGTGAAGCAACTAGTATTGAACAAACATATGGAAAAGATGTAATATTAATAAAAGAAAGAAAATATTTTTTATTAATAATTTCTTTTCTTCGATTATATAATAGGGCCTTGCTCCTATTCATCTTGCTGCATTACATGGTCGACTTAATTGTTTATCATATCTTGTTGAAACAGTTCATATTGATATTGATTTACCAAGTTCAACAGGTTGGCGTCCAATTCATTTATGTATATCAAAAGAAACTGGTCCACGTTCATTTCAATGTTTACAATATCTTGTTGCAAAAGGAGCACAAATAAATATGTAAGAAAACAAAAAAAAATCTTTAATATTATTGATTATTATTATTTTCTTTTTGCCTTAATATATTTTTATTAGAACAAATGATGATCAACTAACACCACTTCATCAAGCAGCTTCTGAAGGTCATGTACAATGTTTAGAATTGTTACTTACACATGATGCTGATGTATATGCTGAAGATAGTCGTAAACAATTACCTATTGATCTTGCAAAATTATGGGGACATAAAAAATGTGCTAAATTACTTGCAGCTGCCATGTGGCATCAAAATAAACATTTATCAGCAAAAGAACGTCTTTTATCACGTAATACAAAAATGGCTGATCTTTTACTTGAAATTAAACGTGAACATGCCATTTTATTTGAAGAAAAAAGTGACGTAAATAAGTTTCACTTTTTTTTTTCATATATATTTCAGGAATTCTCATTGAATATTATATAGGAAAAGTTCGATGAATGGTTAGTTGATATAGGTACAGGATCTGGAATATCAAAAAGTGAACAAGAAAGTAAGTGTCCAACGTATAGACATGTTTTTTTTCTTTTTCTATTTATTATATTTTTTTTTTTGGGTACGAAACCATTAACTCCTGTAGTTCAACAAGAACAACAACAATCACAAATTCAAACAAGACTTCCAGCTATTTCTCATGAATATATGATAAACCAATCTCAAACAGATAAATCTACAATACCAAAACGTAATCGACCATCAACACATGTAAATATACATAGATGGAATACTTCAACTCATGTTAAACCAAATCCTTATTTACCGGATTTGGCTGATAATTATCCACGTGATCCATTTACTAAAATGCCACCTAAACGAGATGCTATTGAAATCTATCGTTTACTTCAAAGTATTTATTATATTTTTAGAAAAAAAAATTCACTGTTTTGATTTATTTGTTTTATTTATCTTTAATGAATGATTTAGAAATGACAGTAGAAGATGTAAAGAAATTTCTTAGTCGTAGAAAAGAACAATTAATTGATATAAAAACATCTGGAGAACAAAAAAAGCAACGACCTGTTGTCTATGCCCCATGTCATGTTGATGATATACAAACATTACATAAGCCAAAAAAAGGTGACGAATCTTTTCGACCATTACGTTATTTTGATGAAAGTGGTTTACATTTTACGAATGATGCACGAACAAGTATTTTCTTTCAACAATTATCTGAAGCATTAGAAGGTGGTGAAAATACTGCTCAATCTCGACGTCAAGCAGCAGAAGAAAAAGCTAAATGGGCTTTATTTGAACAATATGGTTCAGAACTTATTGAATTTTTAACTGATCGACGTGGTCGTTTTAAACGACAATTTGATAAAGTTTTTATAACCTAGAAATTAATTTATTTTATGAAATCTTTAAGAGAGAAAAAAAACAAAGAAGTTTGTGAATAAGAAAAATGATTAAAATCTAATTTGATCATTATTGAATATTAGAAAGTATACAATATATTTCAGTTTTCTTTTCATCTACATCATTTCGATATTTTCTTTTAAAATTCTATAAACAAATCTGATTAATATATAAAATATGTTAGAATACTCACGCAATATATCAACAGAATTTTACAGTTATTACAAGTCAATATCTATCTTATATTATTAAAGAATTATTGATATACATATCTTATTATTTTCATTTCAGGAAAGACTCATTTCATTTAAGAGATAAATGCAATTTAACTAATTCATAATATGAATGAAGTTCCAAAGTTTTTATCGATGATATTGAATATGATAAAAGTATTGCATACAAAGTTTAGATTCAACTTAATTTATATTTAACCTTATGTGTACAACTGTTAATGAAACTGATCATAGTAAACAAAATGATCAATACGAATCATATATGTTCATCACGGCTGAACAATCTGTCGGTGCCACGATGGTTTTCGAGAAATTCTTAGAAAATTTCTTCTGTTACTGTGCTTAATTAGCACAATCAGTTTGTATCTAATAGATTCACCATGATTCTGACTGTTAGACTTGTAGACACACAAATCGGGTGCAAAGCCATGTAACTTTACAATCTTCCTAATAAAAAAAGCTGACGCGATAGTATTTTTTGAAGCATCTCTCGTGCTGCTGACGCTGTCGCAGTGGCGGCAGCAGCGCCATCATAGGCTCTCTGATAGGAGTTGATAATGAATTTCTACTGGAAAAAACGAATAAAAATAATGCTTTCGAAATCGTGTATTTTGAAGCGCAACTTTTTATGAGTCATCGTGCCTAGAGTACTGAAAACAATTGATTATAATATTATATCAAGACATAATATGGTTCTCTCTTGTTCGATTAGCATCATGTTACATGCAGACATGTAGTGTTTTTTGAATGTTTGAACTGATTTACAAAACTTTATTTTTGTCATCTCAAGGTTTAAGTTCGTTCGCATGAAGTATAAATATGTTTAAAATAAAACATCAGAATTTTAATTCGAGGCATCGTTTGTAGGAATTGAATTCGTACTCAAAATCATATATGTAAAACTTGAAACTTGAATTCAATTCAATTTTCAACTTTCAAGTTTCAATTTTCAAGTTTCAAGTTTCAAATTTCAAATTTCAACTTTCAAGTTTCAATTTTCAACTTTCAAGTTTCAAGTTTCAAGTTTCAATTTTCGACTTTCAAGTTTCAACGTTCCACTTTCAATGAAAATATAAACATTTTGGAGATATTGATTCACTAGTGCAGATAATCTTTATATAGTGATTGACTTTGAATGCTGATCCATTCAGATATATATTCATTCAACTTATCAACCCTTGCTCGACAAAATTCAAAAAATAAATAACTGTTTACTATGTCTCCTACATGTCTGGAAATGACTGGCTGCAAAAGGACTGATCGCGACGGGACTGATGGAGAAATGAGTGGCCACACTACGACATACATCATGTCGCAGCTGCTGTGGGTGCCGCGAAAGGACTGGCCACGCTACGACATACATCACATTGCAGCTGCTGTGGGTGCCGCGAAAGGACTGACCACACTACGACATACATCACGTCGCAGCTGCTGTGGGTGCCGCGAAAGGACTGGCCACGCTACGACATACATCACATCGCAGCTGCTGTGGGCGCCGCGAAAGGACTGGCCACTCATTTCTTCATCAGTCCCGTCACGATCAGTCCTTTTGCAGCCAGTCATTTCCAGACATGTAGGAGACATAGTAAATAGTTATTTATTTTTTGAATTTTGTTGAGCAAGGGTTGATAAGTTGGATGAATATATATCTGAATAGATCAGCATTCAAAGTCAATCACTATATAAAGATTATCTGCACTAGTGAATCAATATCTCGAAAATGTTTATATTTTCATTGAAAGTTGAAAGTTGAAAGTTGAAAATTGAAAACTCACTTGAAACTTGAAAACTGAATTGAATTCAAGTTTCAAGTTTGAAACTACTGATATAGTCTGTTCAGGCAAGATTCTTGTGATTTAGATGTACACTTTGTTAGAGATTTGGAATCAGATCGGTATGGTCCGATTGAAATTTTATGGTCCACCAGAGTTTTATCAATTTTTCAGACACTGAAGCTGATTTATTTTGCTCGTTTTTATTGATATTCATGCTTATAAGAATTTAGAAAAATGAGTTCGAAAGCTTTCGGCTGATAAATGTCTTCACATTATCAAAATCATAGGTCTAAATATTGAGATCATGCTTTTGCATTGTATAATAAAGATCTTGGTTCATGTAAAATATATTGATTATAGTCACGAAAAGTTTACCAAGTATCAAAAGTTAAATTTGGTGTAAACTAAATGCTTTCTATCTCGGAATTCTAAATTTACTTTTCTATACTGCTTTTAACTAACTCTTATCAACTATCAATAATTAGTACTTTTCAATTGATATTTTTGTTTAAAAATATATCAAAAATGACTCTCAAGAAAAAAAAACACTTAAATAATATGAATATAATGATAAACAATTAATGATAATAATGCAGTTTAATATTATTTTTTTTACACATAGGAATTTTCAACTTTTTTGTTTTTTAGTTAGGACAGTCATTTAAAGACTTCACTTGTTAGTGTAGGTTTTATTATGATTTTGCTATTATTCAAGTCTTCTTTCTTTAAAATTCAGTTATTATTGTTATCGTAGAATTATATACTTGAATGCAATAATTTATTCATATAAAGACAAATATTTATATCTTAATCTAGATTATATCCATTGATATATTTGTATATGTATATGGATTAGTTTATATTATAGATTAAAATCGATGCCTTGTTGTTATAATTTGATTTTCTAGTTGTTATTATTTGTTCCCTGATAAATAGTTAAGCTAACGTCACAAGGGATGTCTTGACAGCTGATGATGACTGTACTAACTAAAACAAGTCAAAAATTCTTATTTGTAAATTATATTACATTATATTATTATCATTAATTGTTAAAGAAAAGGTTTTGTTAACTACTAATCTCATATAACTGTAAAAAAAAATATCTCGACATAAATAAATATGAAATATAGCATAAAAATAAAAGTTTATAGTTTATACTGTCTTTCTATCACCAATAATAGTTTTACACGAATTCAGAAGCCTTTCAGTTTATGTTAAATAATGATTTCAAATAAGAAATTATTAAACTTATCAATTTTTGTAAAGAAATCATATGTTTATTGAAAAAAGTCAAATAAAACAAAGCATAGAGATTGTTCAATATCAAAACATTGTGAGTTATTATATGAATAATTTTGAAAGGTTTCTTCCTTTTATTCTTTAACATTAATGTCTATGAAACGTGACATATTCAAAATAAAAGTTATTACTATTAGAAACTTCAAGAGTTATATAAATTTCGTACCATATGTCTTCAGTGAGTTATAGTTAATTCTTTCTCTCAAAAGAACTGCAAGTCAAGATCATAATTTCAACGAGTCGGTTGTGTTAAAAAAATAAAACAATTTAATCGATTGCCAGCGCACTTTAAAGACAATAAATATTCCTATTTGTATTTGATCTATTTGTTGTGGTTCTTCAGTAATACTAGTTAACAAGCGAAAATTTATGTCGATAGATGCTGCTATATGTATGTGTTGAAACTTTTGACTCGAAATGTAATATTTTGTTGCTTCAGAGAGCAAGCAAGATAAATGAAGCAAATAATTGTGCAAATAAAAAATTATACAATACTATTATTCATATTGTTTTGTTTTTTTCTGCAGTTTTCATAGGAAAAAATAGTACATAATATATGCAAACTGTTTATTAACTGCATATTCAAGTCTTCAAATTTATTTGGATTTAATCTCATAAGTATGTCATGGTAAATAACATAGAATTATTTTTTCCTTGTCATAGATATTCAAAATCTATGAACATTGGGTATTAACATGCATCAAAATGTTTTCTTTTTTCCTACGATGTTTTATCATTGTGTGGTTTCATCTTTACGAATGCTATCGATGAAAAAGATAATACTTGTTCTTGATGTTTTATTTCTTTCAAATAACGTGAAACCATTTAGACAAGAATGCAAAAGCAGTTCTTTAAAATAGTCAGTATTAGAGAACTATTCCGACAAATAGTATATAGTATTTAAATAGCTATTACTTTGCAAAGTAATAAACTAATAGTACTATATAATATCAAAACAGACACTAAAATAAGGTTCATATTGAGTAGTTGCTAATATTTTGATATGTATATACAATTCAAAAATGATTGTGTATCATTCCATACTCTTCTGATATAAATAATAAAGTTTGAAGAGGTTCATTGTCAATTTTCTGCATTTGGATAATTGATTTTTTCATATAATTAGTAATAAGAAAAAATTATAAATTGATTATTTTAACTAATTGTTTTTTTGCCTATCGAATTTCTCACTCTACACAATGTAGTCTTAGAATATATTTAAACCAATTCAAATTGAATCTTGTGTAACAAATACATAATACAATCATATCAAGATAATCTTTACCTAGCAATAAAAATAATAACTTCATAATTAAGTATAAAGATAGATAAGTTATAATTATATATGATATCACATATAACCATAAGTTTCTTAATGTTATGATATGGGCAGCGACAAGTCAAACTAATTGACACGGCAGTATTCTTTTTTTTTGGTTTTTTGCTTCATGTCGATTAGTATTTCTCATGAATGATATACATTATCATCAGACAAAAAACAAAATTATAAGTATAGAGTCTATAAATATAATTAATGCCATTGAAATACTTTGGACTAATAGTCAAAGAGATTGAAAAGTTATATATGTATATATTAATAAATAATTGGAAAGAAAGAAACGAGACAATGTCAATTGTAGACAAATATAAGAATCGTCAGATTATTAAGTTAGATGAAAATCATATTGCTAATGATTACAGAGATTAGTCAATTGAAATAGATTTTAAGTTTTATAAAAATAAACAGTTATGATAAAGAAAAATGTAAACTATTTATTTTTCTTTCTTGTCGATCTTTTTTTTTTATTTAATTATTGTAAATACGTAGTTAGGAATGTTTTATGGATATTTGAGTTTATTTCATAAAGTTCTGTAAAAAGAATTGAATTCATTTATATTATAACGCCAAAAGCACAATATTTTATCCAGTGTAATGGCTGAGAGAACGGTACCTCTCCAAAGATCGGGTTGACCCTTTCGGAGTTTACGGCTATTGTACTATGTACTATGTGTCTGTGCTCTCAAAATAAAATATTCGTCCTTCCAGAAGAGAAACTCTGAATAAAATACTTAATTGAGTCAATGCTTATTTGAATATTTAATCATTGAACATTATTGGTTCAACTGCTTTTTAATCTTATAATAAAATCAAATTATATAAAACACTATTTACATTATTGAAGACAATATTGTAAACTTTTTCATATATTTTCATTTATTATATGACATTTTTCAATGTGTCACTTAACAATAAAATATATGTCTTTCAATAATCAAACATATAAACCATCTGTCATCCTTTTCCTTTCATGTGAAGTTTGCTAATTATAATAAACAACTTATCAAATTTATTGCTATAAATGATTACTAATATTATATACTATCAGCATAGACATAAAACTTATGTTAGATCCTACCATAACTACGTCGACAAAATGAAATTTTTATCAAATAAATGTGACAAATGATTTTTCATTTTTCATTTTTAAGCCAAATATTGTTGAATATGACTTTTTAAAAAAATAGAATATACTTTTGTTCTTCTCTAATGAGAACACAACAAATGCTTTTATATAGTACTTTTATGTTCAAATATTTAAATATTATATTTGATTATACTTCGTGACTAAGCACTTGTTTAGTTCTACAAAAAAAAAATGGTTTTTATTTGAACAAGTAAATAAATTCTATTGCATAATAATGAAAGATAGAATGTCTAAGTTCTTTTTTATCAAAAAGTCTACTCGTCAATCTTACATGTATGCCTTTTGTTGACCAAAGCCACTTCCTATACATTAAACAGCGATAATAAAACGGAAATGATTTTAGCTTCTATCGCCCTAGAAAATTCTTTGTCTATCATTTTATGATAAAAAGAAAATTATTCTCTTACGTTTTTTTTTTCTGTCATTGTATAAGCTTCAAAATAGTAATAGTTCCAACGTATTTAGACATTCATGCGTATGTAGATTAATCAAAATGATAGAAGTTGATAGATGACAAACTCTTTTTTTTCTTCTTCTTGCTATTCTGATCATCAACGACGTGCATTGGATTCCAAGTTTTTGTTGTTGTTATTTAATACGATGAGGATAGTGGTAATGTCTCTTATTCTTTATCCTTTTTCTTTTCTAAGCTATTGTCAATCATCGATATATGTATGCGTTCTTTTACTTTTTCACCCTCTCTTACATCCATGAAAGATATTCATAGTCGTAGTAATGGCAGCATACAGAGAAAAAAGAATAAAACATTTTGTAAAATGTATGAGAACGAATCTTTTTTTTTTCGATTCTTTAACAACCCGTGTATAATGGCACCTGAAATGAAGAACAAAAACAAATCTCTTCATGATTATTCCATGCGATAAAGGTACAGATGGTATTGATGATTAATCATTGACAAGATTTGATTATAGATAGACAATCGACTAGAAATAGATTTTCGTCCTATCGTATAATACATTTCCATATGTTATTGATTTTTATCCTTTATTTATTATAAATATCAAGGTCATAGTACAAAAAATGAGTATTTATCTAGAAAAATCCGCTTGTCACTACTGACAATAATTAATCATCCAACTAAATGAACATAGAATAAATTATCACGAGTAACATTTCATATACGAATATTCATTAGTTTATTAATAATTAGAATCTCGATGGAACAAAAAAAAAAAAAAAAAATTTTTTTTCCATTGAGATTAGTTTTTGTTTTAACATAGACAAGACAAGATTTATATGAATTAGTATGCTGTAAGGAATATTTATTAGGATGATTGGGTGGAAGCAGGAGATAAGAAAAGAAAAAGGAAAGAATATTAGTTAATTATCCGGCAAAAAAAATGTAGTCTTCTTTTTTCGTTTTTTTTTCTATATTTGTCTATATTGAATATGTATTCTTATAGAAATTTTTATTTTTTTATTTTTTTTTTGATTCATTATGACTACTGATCATATAAATTATCAACAACAAATAGCACAATCGATAAATGAAGAAAAAGATCATGAATTATTAGAAACAATTGATAATGCGCCAAAGCAACAAATATCTTCTAATTCAATAGGAATAAATCAAAATTCAATTTTAAAAAATGATGAATATCAAAAATCTAATCAAATTTCAGACAATCATATGAATATATTAACACCAATTGAACGTCGAGAAAGAATATTAACTTTAATAATTATCGGTATAATTGCTTTTCTAACTGGTATAATAAATTTTTTTTTTTTAATATTTTTTTTCTCAAGGAAAAATTTATCTTTAGGTATTGATTATGCAATTATTCTACCTACAGCTTGGGGTTATATAAATACATTTATGCGATATCATTATGGTGGTTTTGTTATGGGTATACTTTTATCTGTGTTTGCTCTATCAGGTGCAATTGCTGGCATTATACTTGGATATCTTAATGATATTGGTATTTCATTAAAACGACTTGTTCTATTTGGTATTTTATTTAAGATAATTGGTAATATACTTTATTTTATTGGTATTAATATTTATATTGTTGTTATATCTCGATTAATTGCTGGTATTGGAATGGGATTAGTGGTAAGAGAATTATTTTCAAGGTGTTGAAATTTGAGCAAAAAAAAAAAAGTTTTTTTTTTTAATCACAGTTGAATCGAGCTCCTCAAGTCACCGATAAAAATATTGTTTGTTGATATAATCGAACAATGTATTTTGTTATAAAGTTTAAGTTTAACAAAAAAAAATCTGTAAAGCCTATGAAAAAATTGAAACAACGCCATAAATAAGATTTTTATCATCACAAACTTTAGACGAATATTATATTCAAAATCGATATAAAAAATCTGCATTGAATAATATATTCAATACTGAAAATTAATTTTCATCAAATTTTAGTCCTTATACTCTCTTACTATTATTTTCGAATACTCACACTTGTGCTTCTTTCAACGTCGGAGTTTTGAGGAAAATTAATTTTAAATATTGAATATACTATTCGATGAAAATTTTTGTGCTGATTCTAAATATGATATTTAACTAAAATTTTGATGATCAGAATCTTAAAATACAAATTCGTATCTATGGTGTTGGAAAAAAATCGATTTTCTTAACAATGAAATAAATATTTTTTTTTGAAAAGAATGCATAAGTTTTTTCCTATATGACGAATTAAATTGGAAAAAATATTTGAATAAATATTGAGACTATTGAGTAGGTGTATTTCAACTTTTATAGAATTCTCCTGATTTTTTTGTTTTTTTAAAAACTTAAGTTTCAATACAAAAACATTGTCTGACTGTGTCAAAAATAATGCTATTATAGATAACTCGATGTGCTCTATTCAACCAGGATAAAAAACGTTTTTGCTCAGATTTCGAATCGTTGACATCTTACATATAAATATTACCTTTTTTATAATCTGTTTTTCAGCCACCATTATTAGCAGAAATATCAAGACGGTCAACACCAAAAACTCGTACACAACTTTTATCAAAAGTACTTGGTAATACAATCAAGAAAACAAGAAAAGAAAATTTATTAACTTTGTTTTATTTATAGGATGTCGTCAAATAGGTCTTTTAGTAGGTCCATGCTTTACAATATTATTAAAACAAATGAATTTTGTATTATTTGGTATTCGTGTAACCATGTATAATTCACCTGGTTTACTCATGGCAATCTTATGGTTAATACTCGCAATTTTGACTCTTTTTTTCTTTTTTGATTCACCATTGTCATCAGTAAGTTTATATTGAATAGCAAAAAAAAAACAAAAAGAAAAAATACTTAATTTTTCTTTTTCTTTTTTTTTTTGAGGTTGATCATAAAGTCTCATCAACTCCGTTAAATAATTATTCATTTAGTCAAGCATTGAAACGTGTTTATACAATATGCAAACAACCGGTGATAATAGTACGTGATAAATAATGTTTATCCAAAATGATTTTGTTTTTGTTTTCTATTGTAAAATCTAAATAATATTTTGATATCATTTTACTTAGATTTCTCACTGACTCTATATCAGTAAAAATACGATAATATTTTTAAAAAAGTATTTTATTTAACTTGTTGTGATGCTACAAGGCGGAGGGCAGTATTACTAAAGTGTTAGTCGCAATTTGTGGAAGGCGAGAGGAATGCAAATTTTTACTCCTACACTTTAACACTAAAGATCTGCATCGTAATCATTTTTACGATCAGTCGGAACTCTCTAAATTGCCTATCAGCAAAGTAGATTGAACACGAGAGATTCTTTTATATTCATTACACAAACTGATGTATTTTGAAGGTTCTAGTCATGTCTTCTCAGGACTTTACAAAAGTGAGGAAAAGTTGGGGTCAAGGTTGACTTCAATTTGTTTTTTATGAGCGTAGGTCTCAAAGGGACATCAATCGAATCTCAAAAATATACTAGTTTATACGGTGAATACCAAAGAATAAAACTTACAATTTAAAAAATTTCTTATGTTAAATCTGGTTTATTAATGAGACATTTAGTTGACTCTAGTGCAGGTCTCTATTTCACAAAAACAACAACAACAACAACATAATTCATTGATCAAATTTTAGGTTCTTCTAATAACATCATTTATTGCATATTTTAATCAAACAGCACTTGAAACAACATTAACACCATTTACAAATCGACAATTTAAGTGGCATGAATTAGAAGTATCAATTTTATTTGCAATAGCTGGTATTGAGATAACACTTGTTTATGTTTTATTACATTATATAACAAAAAAATTTCAAGATCAATCAATACTTTTATTTGGTTATATACTTCTTAGTTTCGCTTGTCTTATTGCTGTTATTATTTTACCTTTTTCACAACCAGGTACACAAAAATATTTACCTATATTTCTTCTATTTGTTGCATTGGATATTCTTGCATTACCACTTATTGTTGTTACAAGTACAAGTTTATTTACACAACAAATTAATAATGATGAACAAGGTATTGGTCAAGGTGTTCAACGTTTTGTTATAAATGTAGCAACAATTGTTGGACCATTATATGCTGGTGGTCTATTAAAATTTACATGGATTATGCTTTGTTCAATGTTATTTATCGTTTTATTTGCAACATTTCTTATTCTAGCTATTTATCGTTCATTTAAATCAAAACATGATGAAGAATTATCAGCTTTAATACGTCCAACAAATAATATTCGATAGAAAAACAAAAAAAACGAAAGACAAAAACAAAGCAAATTTTCTTTCATTTCTTTTTATTTTATATAAATATTTATATAGAAAAAGAAATAAATTAATTAAACTATGTCATTGTCAGTCGAACGTTTCTTTCTTTTCTTACTATTACTTAATGATAAATCTAAAATTTTCTCAATTTCAAATCGTTTTTGATCAATAGGATATATTGCATTTATCATTGTTGGAATATACGATAAATGATCATAGAAATAAAAATGAGAAAAATCGATTTGTATCAATAGAAATAAAATGCTTTGGTTTTTATTTGTTTTCTCGATTGAAATTTATTGAATTAAATTCAATATTTTTGTGCAACAAAGATCTTTTTCTTCATACTCACTGTTGTAAGTGATTTATTCGAATGATCTTTAATTGATGAATGATACCATACTGTGATAATCACAATGTTTACATGTATAAGATTTTATCTCGAATATCTGTACGAAAAAAACAAAAGAGAAAGATATTTACTTCTTCCCATTTATTACAATATCAATCAGTTTCTTTTAAATGAATAATTTGTATATGATAACATAAATATAAATAATTAGGAAAAGAATTTCTGACAATATTTACATCATGACATATTTTCTTTTTTAATATCCATCGATGATGATAAGATTTTTATCTTTTTACTTGTATACATTTCTCAATATGAATTTGGATATGAAGCACTATATAATAATCGTTCGAGAGTTCTTTGACTTTTTTGACAGATAAATCGAAAATTTTAAAAATTGAAGAGTCGTCCAATTTTTATTCAAACATTGTTACAAAGTTCCGTGTTCTTGTATGATCAATTTTTTTATCGTAACTTCGATATGAAGTTCAATTCGTTTTTAATGAATTTTTTTTTACATAGTAAATCTTGTGTTGATTCTATAATGCGACCATTTTTCTTTAATTTATCGAAAAAAGTATCCGCAATCGGGATATAGCCATATTGAATTCCCAGTGTCAAGCAGAGAGAGAATACTTTAATTTGCTTCTTTTCTATTGATAATAGACAATATCGGTTAAGATAAAAGAGAAAAAAAAATGAGTAAGCTGACCTATTTGACAGCATACATGTATGCTACCTGAAACGCGCTAAAAAAAATTATAGTTTTTTTTTTTTTTTATTATTATATTTAATCATTATTGAAATTTCTTATAAGCGAATCTATTAGAATGACATTATTGAGATGAATTTTTTGTCTTCTCTTTATTTAAAATTAGATCAAAGAAACTATCAAACATCGCATGGTTGAGCATCAATACATGAATCTGGAACAGTAAAAACACTTGGATCAGGTTTTTCAACTTTATAATTATCAAAAAATTGACTAGCAAAACCAGTAGTAGCTCGAAAAAAGAATTGTGATGGTGTACACATCATATTTTCCGGTGTTAATGATGATGATGATTTACATGTATCTTCAAAAAATGAATAACCAAATGGACCAGCTGGATCTTGCGGATCATCAAGAACCCACCAACGAACAGGTCGTGTATAAAATAGACCTGTGCCATTGTATTTAACTCCAGGTGCTTTTTGTAAGAAATCTGGTGCTGGTGGATTCCATGGATTTTGAAAAATACAACATGGTGGTCGACCAGTTGCTCGAGGATCAGTTACAACAAGATAAGCTATTTCATTCACATTTAAAAAGTTACATGTAAAATTATTGCTCGTTGCTTCAAATATTGGAATACATATATCATAATAATATTCAATCATAGCTGGAAGTGACCAATCATAATAAGTTCGACCACGACCTACAGTTGTATTTAACACTGGAATTGTACTATAAGGAGGCAATTGAATATCATCATAAACATGCGCCATTGTCCATTGATATGTAAAATAATTTGGCCATATTGGTGCTGTAGATTGACTATTGATAAAAGTCAAAGGAATAAATAATAAAATCAATGAAAGTTGCATTTCGATTTCTTTTTTGAAATGAAATAAATATGATCGTTGGCAACAAGGTCTTTTATATAAACCACTTTATCATACTTTTTTAACAATAAAAAAAAATCGTCAATACCAGAATGTGTTTTCGTTCCCATAATTATGACGACGTTTTTATTTTTATTTTTAAAGTTTGATGTGCTGATTTTCATCATGATGAGTATACGTTTTGTTCTAGATTGCTTAAAAATATTCATACTCAAAGAATTTATGTACATTGATCTAGATATACGTAAAACAATCTTAATTATTATTGTTATATTCTTTTAAAAAAGCTTTTAGAGTTTGAATTTAAATTTATTATCATTAATCTTTTATTTTTTTATCTAATAAATGAAATAGAATGTTTTTAATCTTTTTAATGATCTTCAATAATATTTAAGTCGTTAAAAGTAATATCAAATCCTTGTGTATCTTCACCAGGTGATGCACACATAATTCCAACCATTAATGGTTGCGATTTATCCATTAATGGAAAATATGCTAATCTCATCATTTTAAATTCACCATTTTCACCTTCAGCATATTCAATATGTACTGCTTCTTTTTCACGTTTAACACGTAATTTTAAAACATCAGGTGAATTTATTGGAACAACACTCCAATCAGACCATCCATTAACAGTGACAACAACACTAGCAAATTGATTTCCATCAACATATTCAACACCACATTTAATCCAATTTTTTTCATTAATACGTAACATTAAACCACCTTGATCATAAAGTGTAGTGTATTTTCCTCGTACATTGACAGTTGCTGTAAGAGATTGATCACCTGAAAATGAACGATAATAAAAATGTCCATTATCTCGTTCAAAATCATAATGTGTCTTGCGCCAAAAATCAGTTTTAGCATCTGTATGGACAAGAATTGTTGATCCATTGATTGACCATTTTTTAGGTTCGTTAAACCACGTAAAATTCATCTTAAAAAAATAAAGAGAACATAAAAATGAGTATCACAATTATATGAATATTTGCTTTCTAACTGATAAGGTTACATATTATATTTACTTTTGATATATACTTGAAAAAAAAATGACATAATAGATTCATTATATCTCTAAGTCATACTTCATTAGCTTTAATCATTGTTAGTAAATACTAAAAACAATAACGAATATATTTTTCATGACGGTACGTAATATAAAACCGACTTGATTACATCGAATATTCAATTTTCCTCGTACATTTACTGCAGCTGTAAAGGATTGATCTCCTGAAAGAACTTGATAATAAAAATGTCTATTCTCTTGTTCAATATTATTATATATCTTATGTCAAAAATCAATTTTAGTATGAGTATTTTACTTTGATTATTGATAAATTATTTGATCATTTTTTTAGGTTCATTTAATCAAGAACAATTTATCTGGAAATAGAAATATTTTCTTAGTTATTGTCTAATTTGAACTTAAATCTTCATTGGTCTTATATTAATATTTTCAAAAATTGATATTTCTTTCTAGTTTATACAATTTCGAATAAGATTCGTTTTATGTTCAAAAAGAAAATGATATTTATAATGAGAAAAGAAAAAGGCAAAACGACGAGATACATAGGAAATAGGTGACAAATATACGCATACACAATTATGTATATATATGCAAAATATATATTTTTCATTCATTCATGTGACGAATGATAATGTTCACTATTGTCGTCTGAATTCGATTGAAACATTGTAACGTTTGAAAAGATCATCTGACTTGTTGCTCGATTAAGTTTTTCAAGACGATCCTATTTAAATAAATAAATGATCTTATGGAAAAATGACCATCAATTTATACATACTCGAATTGTACTTATATCATTTTGAATACCTTCATGACCTGTATAAAATCTATTAATCCATTGATTAACACCATTTATATGAGAAAATAACATATCAACAAATGGTGGTAATGGAGATGTTGATGTTTCGAGATTTTCTTCAACTGTGGGGATTGTAGTAATTGGTGGTGATACTATTTCGTCTGATGTTTGAACATAAACATCACAACTCTTATTTAATGTTGGTGTGACAAATACAGTTGAATCAACATTCTATAGAAAGGAATATAAAAAAAAAAAGAAACTCTGTTATTATATTGAAATATCCCTTTGTCAAATGATTCTTCATCATGCTAAGTGATATAATTATATGGTCTATATGCTATTTAGACTTCAGATAGATGTATTTAGAGTTGTAAGTCGATCGGTTGAGCCAATGATGATAGCCGCAAAATTTTTAAGATAAACTAGCTGTCATCATTATCAAGAATAGTTGCTGAAGATGCTAGCTGTCGCCCTCGCGAATAAAAACATATTTTTGATTTTTGAAAAATCGCTACGTTCACTGCCATTTTTCGGAGATATTCTTGTCAATAAGTTTTTCACTATAGTTTTCTCGCTTTTTTATTTCGAAATTTCTCGAAATTAAAAAATTAATAAAGAAAAGGCCATCGAAAAATTTCAGCTGCCAGCAAAATCTGAGACATTTGTTGCTGCAGCTGACAAAGAAAAAAAGTTACAATAAATGCAATAGTCACCACCGATCAATACATCGGCTTATACTTCTACAAGTATTGAAATATTTGAAAGCTTTCATCCAAATAATTCGATTCTTTTCTTCCAAAATCTCATTGAATAAAAAAATTCGCAATTTAATCCATGATCAAGCCTTTCGAGTTTAACTATATTCAATCATTACGAAACAATGAAATTTGTATGGAAATATATACACAGGTACTTCAGTAATTGTACCATTGACAAAAGATATTTAAATATTTTTCAAAAAGTTATAAATTTATTATTTACCAGTGAAGATTTTTCTTCTATTTCGACATGAACAGGACTCAAAAGAGTTGAAATATGAAAATCTATAAAAAAGAAAAGAAATCTATATTAAAACTTTCGAAGTTTTTTTTAATTTGAACCTGTTTCTTCTTTGGTTGGACTTGATGCTCTTGGTGATTTTGGTTCTGGTAATAACTATAAATAAATACACATAATCATTAAGAAATAAGCACTAATATGAGGATTTACTTGTAACTCGTCACAATGTCGAGACAATTTTTTACATTCTTCAATTAATTGTTCAATTAATTTTTTATTTTCTTCTTTAGTTTCATTTATCATTTTTTGAGGATAGAAGAAAAATGATTTATTATGTGTATTTTTAAATAAATCATTCATTTCCCTGAAAAAAAAATCAATATCTTGTTTTATATTTTCTATTTGAATTTATATTTCGTACTTAGTCTTTATATTTGTTTTAGCTGTTTGAAAATATTGAATAGCATATTGTTCATATAATAATGCAGAATGATTAGAATGTTGTCCATATTCAGTCTGAGCCTTAACATGAAATGTTATTAGTAATAAGACAAAAAAAAAAAACAAATAAGTTTTTACTGTCTTAAAAAGTATTTTAGCAGTTTCAAGTAGAATAATTTTTGGTGGATATTGATTGAATCTTTCATCATCTAGACGAATAGTTGCAAGATGATCGATAAAATCTGAACATGAACTAAAATTTAAAATTCAAATAAATTATTATATTTATAAAATTTATTTTACGTTTGTTCAATCGCTGTTTGCCACCAATTTTTTTGATTTTGTGTACATAAATGAGATATAGAATATAGTAAATATGGATGTAATGTTGAATCTTCACCATATAAATGTACATTTTGTTGTGCACATAAAAGAAGAAAAACCTAATTGAGAAGGAAAAATTAATTTTTCAAAAAAGACAAAAATTTTTGTTTTTTTCTATTTTACAATAACATCTCGTTCATTTAATGATTCTATTGTAATCGGTTTTTGTTCAAAATCAATAGGTGCAATAGAAAAATGTTCACGTGTTATACAACGATTCAAAACTAGAAGAAATAGAAAAAAACAAAATAAATTATTAAATAATCATTAAACGAATATTTATTTTACCTCCAAGTGATACTCGATCAGATTCAATCATACAACACAATGTCCATATACAACAAATTAATTTTCGAGTATTATTTTTATTCACTAAAAATATAGAATCTAGAAGAAGTTTTATCCAACAGAAAAACAAATTTCAAATGGAAATTTTATCTCGAGGAAATGATTACCGTTGTTCAACAATTGTCAGTTATTGTCAATGAATAAAATTATTCCTTCTTTCATTATGTTTCATTAATACTTCAAATTATACTCACAATGGAAATCCTCCAACTGATAAATCACTTTTGAGTCGAAACTACATGCATTATGTTGACTCAAATAAACTATGAATATACTGAAAAGAATTCTTGTACTTAGCTTATTGCTGTGAAGATACTGCATTTTTATGGTATTTTTTAAATGAGTACCACAGTAACAGAAAAACTAATTTTCGAATTTGGACTCGAAATTTTGCATAGAGACAGGCTTTAACAAAAGTAGTTTCAGGTCTTTTAATTTGCTTCTATCCTGAAATAAGAAAATAAAATCTGCCGATTTATATGAGCGATATAAAAGACACACTACTACCATAGTTGTATCCAGTGATGGCTTCACCAAGGGAGTAACACACTCTTCAATTATGAAAAATTATTATTTTTTCTCAACGGAACGGAAATTCTCTTTTTGAATTCTCTTAGAAGAAAGCTATTCTCTCTTTGCAAAAAAAACCGCGACACTCCCTCTAATGTTGGTTGCTTCGGACCACGGCTAGTTAAATCTTAAAATCGGAAATTTAACCGAATACATGTGTAGTTTCGTTTATTCAGCGCTAACATGTAAGAAGATAATCATCTGAATCGTACTATAAGACTATAGATCCATAGGTCCTCTATCTAACGTACTTCCATCGAAACGAAACACACCATTTTCATATGTTTTTTTGAATGTTTTTGAGAAAATGATGGATTTTAAAATAAACAGATGTCTGGAGTTCTTCTCTTTCGATTGCTGAAAGTCACAGATCGCTATCTATTACCGTTATCGATTTATTGAGCTTACAATCAGCCCTCTTTAATCCTGACACAAACTTTAGAAGTTATCTATTCCATTATTCCATGGGAATCGGTTCGACTTGTGATAAAAGTCCATATAAAAAACGTTTCAATTACATTCAAAAATTATTCTTGCCTCCTACGGTTCATAGTTCTTGTAATATCTAAATAATTCTTAATTTTAAAAGTTTATGAATTATTTTTTTTTCACTAAAGAGATTTTTTGTTTCTATAGAAAATCTTTACCGTCAAATCTGAGAGCAACTATTGTGAGTAAAACGATTAACTATATAAAAATAAATTTTATCTTATTTCTTACATTGATTTAATGTATTAACAAGTCCCATATGCATAAGATCACTATGTTTTTCAATAGTTTTTTCATTAAATTTTGGAAAACGTCGAATAAATACAAAACCACTTGTTGTTGTTTCATTATCAGGAAAATCATTTTCATTATTAGTACTATTCAGTAAACAATTATCAATAAATCCATTAATTTTATCTCTTAATGATACAGATGGAAATAAATGATCAATCATAGTTTGAATCTAAAAAATTTTTGTAAAATAGAAAAATTTTAAATTAAAATCAATATTCATTTACATATTGTTCATGATTAGATTGTATATCATTAAATTGTACTTTTGATAAAGTTGATAACCATTGTCCTAAAACAATAAAAACAAAAAATTTCTAATGAAAATATATAATAATTATTTTTTTTTTTTACCAATAATAAATATTCGTTTTAAATATCGAAGACGCATTGAATGAATACAAGATGAATATTGATTTTTGATTAATAGAGTTTCATAGGATTTACTTTGTTCTAATAATAATAAACATATTGTTGCACAGGACATTTTAGCTTCATTTATTGAACGACGTCTCTAGAAAAATTTGAAATAAAAAATGAGAAATAAATGATAAAATACATACAATTGTATGTAGTTTAATAATTGCAATCGATGCATACATTAATAATTGACATTTTGCTTCAATTAGATATGGATCAATATCAGTACTAGACGTTGTATTAAACAAAAAATCAGATAAACTAAAGACAAAGTTAAATGCGTATATTTGTTTATTGATAAGAAAAAGTCTTCTGTACTCATTTAAAGCATCAGCTGTAGTATCCCAATAAGTTTCATATAAACTACTTTCCAATCGTCGAAAACCAACATCAATAGCATAATAAAATATTGTTGTCATCGGTAAATTAGATGTCTAATTAAGAAAAAAAAATTTAATTATTAATTTTTTGTTTACTATTAAAAATATACAAGTAATGTTTGAAAAGCATTTATATTCCAATCAATATCATCGGAATTGTTTTGTTCATCAATTTCATTTAATAACGGAAAATTTTTCATAATTGTTGTCATCTAAAATCATAGATAAAAAGTAACAAAACGCCTGTAATATATATCACGTGTAGTCAAAACCAGCTGCGAGCGGTGAATTGATCGAACGACAAAACATGTCGCTACTTGAAAATTCATTTTTTATTAGTCAATAGATACAGCCAATCAAATTTATCAATAATTTAGTCGATAAAAATACTTACGAAATATTTAATAATCCATTTTCAATAATATTTTATTGGAAATAACATAAATTTTTATCTTTAGATCATAAAATGGATGATGAAAGTTTAATATATAACTTATGGCGTATGCGAAGAACAGTTTTACAAGTAAAAAAAACTAACAAATAAATTTATTTTTCAATAAGATTTGATTAATTTCTTCATTTGAAAGATGTGCCATGATCGTGGTTATCTTGTAAGTCAAGATGAACTTGATCAAACATTGGAACAATTTAAAGATACGTATGGTGATAAGCCAAGGTGAATTTAATTTTATGTTTTTTCTAATAAGAATGTATATTTATTTGTTTTATTGAATTTATTTTTCCTAGTGAAAATAAACCAGCTCGATCACATTTAAATGTTTTAGTTGCACATAATGATGATCCAACAAATACATTAGTTGCAAGATTTGCTGATCAAGAAAAAATTGGTGTTAAAGATATAAAAGAATATTGTAAAAAAATGGAAGATGAACATATAACAAGTACAATACTTATTGTTCAAAAAGGTTTAACACCAATGGCTCGTGATGTAAAATTCTTTATTAAAATTTTCATTTTTAGATTAGAAAAAAAGAAATTTTTTTTTCTTAATTTTAGGTTATTGTTAATGAATTAGAAAATAAAAAAGTTCAATTTCAAGTTTTTCTTGAAAGTGAATTATTAGTTAATATTACAGAACATAATGTAAGAATTTGACAAAGATTTTCTTTTTTGGTATTCGTTTAGCAGATGCTCCATAGTAAATATGTGGAAACTTTAAAATTGATGTTCTATCTTCTGATATTATAGAAGTTGTTTCGATGTTTTATCCAAATTTTCTATTCCGAAGAGACGATTTAAAAGTCTAGAAGAGCGAATCTGATCTTCAGAAGGACATCACTTCTTCCACACTAAATAAAACATAATAGCAGAAGGTGGAGCGTTTGTTTTTATAATAGGGAACACCTGCTAAATGAACATCGATTTTGTTTTATTGAAAGTAAACTTGTTTAGCTTGTTCCACAACATATTATCTTAACACCAGAAGAAAAACAAGAATTATTACAAAGATAGTAAGAAGAAAAATTTGTGTTTTTTTTTCTCTCTCACTTAAATATTATTATTAAAGTCGACTTAAAGAAAGTCAATTACCACGTATTCAATCCGGTGATCCAGTTGCTCGTTATTTTGGTTTAAGTCGTGGTCAAGTAAGTTAAAATTTATATATAGAAATTAATTTTTTTATTTGTTTGACATTAAAGGTAGTACGTATTACTCGAACATCAGAAACTGCCGGTCGTTATATAACTTATCGTTTGGTCACTTAAAATCAAATGAAATATTTTAATCACTCAAAATATTTTTATTTTATTTTTTTTGTTTTATAACTTTTGTTTTTTGTTTAATAATTTAATAATTCTGAATTTATTCAATGTGAAAAAAAAAACTGAGAAACAAGACAATAATTGTGATTAAATAATTGATATATTAAACAGTATATTTAACTTAATCAAAAATTTATATTAATCCTTAATCTAGAATTAGAATTTATTTTTACATATGTAGAACGATTTTTCAATTGCAAAATTTTTAAAGACATTATATTTTAAATTTGGTTATAAGCTTTTAGATATTTATTCTTATGAAAAATCGATTAGAACAATTACCAAATGAGCTTTTATGGCTTATTTTAGAATATATATCACCAATAGATTTATTTCATAAATTTTTTAATCTTAATCAACGTTTTAATACAATTCTTCGTTTAATACATTATCGCTTTAATCTTTTATATACAAATCAAAATCAATTTAATTTTTTTCTTAATATTATTCTTCCAAATATTGAATATAATTGGATAGAATCATTATATATTGATGATATAACTAATCGTCTTTATATAATTAATAAATGTCAATATTTACGATCATTAACAATTCATCATTTACATACAGAAAATATTAATTTATTAGTTAATAATGTATTATTAGAATTAAAACAATTAAATTATTTACATTTATATACAGAATTTCGATTAAGAGATCATGATGTTAATTCATTAACTAATATTATTTTTAGTCAACAAATGCCTTCATTAACATATTGTTATTTAGGTTTTCAAGATTATAGTCGTATGAGTTTTGATCATTTAGATATAACAAATAAAACATTATCTTTAAAAACATTAGTTATTGATCAATGGTGTCGTTTAAGAGATTTTATTCGATTACTTCATTTTATACCTAATATTAAACGTTTAACTGTTCGTTTATTTGATTCAAATACAAAAGGGTAAAGTTAAAATTAATGTTACATAAAATAAATTTTTCTTTCTTTTTTTTTTCTCTATAAGAAATCTTTAAACTGTTACTTGTTTTATATTTATGAAGAATCATAATTTATTTATTTCTTGAATTTCGAACATAATTTTTTTGTTACCTATCTGGAATAACTTCTGTACTATAGATTAGAAAATATATTATCAATTTTATCTCGAAATTTTTGTCGACGAGAGATCGCTTTGTTGAATTAATACGAATCTACAAAAATTGGTCGATAAATTTATAGTAATAGAAAAAACGATCCAAGACACTATTAGTAAACTAACAATCACGTCAAAGAAGCACATGTTTCTCTTATATACGCAAGATATGAGCAAAATCATTCGTTAGCGATATGATTTCACAAAATAAAAACACATATATCTCGGGATAGTAAGATCTTTGATCATGAAAGTTATCAGTAAAGACCTAGCGTTAGGAATGTGGTAAAGTACCAAAAAATGCTTTTATAATCGAATGAAAAGTTCAAAAATAATTCCAAACGGTACGAATCTTTCTTTAGAATCTACTGTTGATGGTAAAACAAACATTTTTGATTCTGAACTTGATAAGGTCTCTAGAAATTGGCTTTTAAGAGAAATTTTTTCGGAGTCTGATCTTACTGATAATTTTATCACAGATGCGGTTCATGTCGTAGAGTCTATTCTGAAGTCTTCGGATTGTTTCTCCTCATGATTAGAGAGATTACTCGCTAAAATTAATTTTTAGTTACTAGTCAGCTGAAAGAGTCAACATTCAAAGGACACCAAAATTATTCAATAAAGTTTGTTTTCAACTTCTTTTTTACTGTCATAAGTGTTACAAAGAAGCCAAATAGTGATTCGAATAGAGAAAATGGTTTCTAACCAAAATATAAGGAATAGATAATTATTATCAAAGTTCTAAAGATTGGGGTCTCAGAAAACGAAAACATCCTAGTTTTTCTATGCCTAGAATAGTGAAATCTAATTTTGGTTAGATTATATAGAACGATAGGACAAACAATTCTCTACAAAATGAGATGTCTTCGAGCTCTCTGCAATATTTTTTAGCTGAGATACTGTGACCTTACGAAAGTCCTTAACGTCGTTTTTCTACTATATCCTATAGGAAAGCCTTTTCTTTGACCTTCAATCAAAATGCTGCATCTTAGCAAAAACAATCATCGAAGACAACTCAACGATGTCTTATTTTGTAGAAGATGGTTTACTATATCGTTCTATATATTCTAAACAACATTATATTTATCCGTTCTAGCTACTGAAAAATTAGCTTTTTTGCTTTCTGAAATATCTATCTTTGGAATCTAATAATAATTTTTATTTGTTAATGTTCCTGTTGGAAATGATTTTCTCTATTTGAACTCTTTCTAACGCTTACACCAGCGAAAAAACTTGAAAATAAACCTTATTGAATAATTTTGATATCCACTATATGTATGTCTATACTAAAAGAATATATCAAGAAAAAAGACTCCTGTAAAGAATCAAAATCAAATGTAAGATGAGTATGTCTCATTTTGTCTGAAATGATTCATATGAACTTAAATTCACAGATTTTTATGAAATTATTTAAAAATTAATTCTGATGGAAGAGTTAAGTCAAGACAAAAAAAAAATCATTCATTAAATTGTGCATTGAAACCTAATATCTTAAGTAAATACAAAAGTTCATTATTCGGTACTAAAGTTTGCTTGAAATAGTAATGAATAAACTTTTTTTTGTGAGATATTGTTTATTTAAACCGTTACTTTCCCACTAAAACAAACTTTTATTAACTTTAATAGCAGGAATTTCTTCAAGAGTACTACAAACTTGAATTCTTTATTCGCCAAAGTAAAAGAACTGAAGTAATAATAAAAATTTTCTTCTGTTTTTTTCCTTCTCTCTCTTAAAAGTTGTTCTGTCTAAGAAAGTAGTAGACATTCATTTTTGTTTTACATAATGCTAGTCAAAAAGATTGAAAGAATTACTCATAATTTTGTATTCAGTTAAAAGATTTTGTTTTATTACTATAAGTTTCTCGAGTAATATTTGTATTGACTAAATTTCACTTTCTCTATAGTCAGTATTCTATTTAGGGTAAGCGTCGAGAGGAAGACGCTCCTCATGAAGTTTTAAGCCGTCCTTTTAGAAGAGGAAATCTGAATAAAATATTGACTTTAGTGAAATATTAAATAAATATTTTCTCATTCTTCTAGAACAATTGTTCCATCTCTTAATGCTATTGATGATTTTACTACTCTTGTACCTCATTTAATTTTTCTTCGAGCTAAACTTGCTGAAATTCCATTTATAATTGCTACAAAAATATTATTTCTTCGTTTACCATCTAAACTTCATGAATTATCACTTTCAACATGGTCAATTGAATATGGAAATGGTGATTTATGGGAAACAATTCTTTCATCAAAATTTCCTTATTTAAAACATTTTCGTTTAATTATATCTCTTGATCAAATTCCTCATACTTATATTACTGCAAATAATTTAGATCTTGATAATATTGTTAAATCATTTAATCAATCAAAATATTTTCTTGATCATCATTGGAATGTTTTAATTAATATAAATGAACATGATCGTCTTAAATTTGTTTTACATACAATACCATATCCAATAGAAAATTTTCAAACAACACTTTATAATATTCGTCGTTGTACAATATCACCATTAATAATTAAATCAACTTATCATTATGTTAGTAAATTAAGTTTAACATTACATAATAATCTTACTTCATTATTATATGATTATAATGAATATCGATATTTTCCAAATATTGAACAATTTATTTTATATTCAAATTTAATAAATAATTCTAGACAATTTCAATCAATAGAATATTTTAATAATTTAAAAACTATGATTAATCTATCAAATATAATATTATTAAATTGTCCAGAAGAAACTCGACAATATCCAATAGAATTAATTAATTTACTTTTAAAAAATTTACCTAAACTTAAAACTTTAATTGTATCTTATCGATTATATACATATTTACAAACACAATCGATATATTATTTAAAAAATTTAACATTAATCTTTGCTATTTATTCATCAATATCTCCACCAACGACAAGAATGAGATATTTATTAACACCAAATCAAATATTAACAAATGAATTGATATTAGAACTTGTTCGAACATCATTTTCAGTATTTTCTGAATTACAAACATTAACATTGATTGTAAGAGATTTAGATGGTTTTGATAATCAATTTTCTGAATGGTTGAAAACTAATTTTCCCATTGAACAAAATATTTTATATGATTTCCTAATATTTGATAAAATAGTTCGATTTTATTTTTAGATTAAAAAAAAAAAAGAACAGATTTATATAATAATGTTTTCCAATCAAACAAGTATAACAAAATTTGATATACTTCCAAATGAAATATTACTTGAAATATTTGAATATTTACCAACTGTAAATATTTTTGAAATATTTTTTTATCTTAATCCACGATATAATCGATTACTTCTTTCTATTCGTCTTCGTATTGATTTATTAAATATATCTAAACAAGTTTTTGATTTTTATAATTATTCTTTATTTCCTATTGCATCTCAATGTATTATTTCATTACGTTGTGAAGATGTATTTGATCGTTTAATTCATCATATACATTTATCAAATTTTATTTCACTTGAATATTTAACAATAACAAATATAAAAAAATCTACATTACAATATATAATACCATATTTAAATAAATTTACAAATCTTATCTATTTAAATTTACAAATATCAACTGGATTAATTAATAATGAACTTTATTTTGAAGAATCAATGCCATCAATTGAAAAATGTATTCTTAATTTTAATAAACGAATTATAATTGAAGGTAATCAATGTTATTCAAATTTAAAATATTTAACAATAAATCAATATCATATTAATGATTTATTATCTTTTCTTCATATTTATACACCTCAACTTCGTCATTTAACAATTACATTGAATGATGAATATAATTCAAAACAATTATTACCAAAAATAGAAAATAAACATTCTCTTGAATCACTTATTATCAAAGAATGTCATATACCATTTAGTAGAATAGAACAATTAATCTTAATTTCATTACCATATTTAAAACGATTACATATCAATGCAATAGGTATCGATTATGCTGATGGTAAGTAAATATTATTGAATAATTTATTTATTTTTGTTTTTTTGATTAAATTTTTTTATTATAGGTCGACAATGGCAAAGAGTTTTATCAACATATTTTCCTTGTTTAATAAAATTTAAACTCTATATAACATTCCCTGAAGAAGATGCATCAACACCCATTCTTCGTACTCAATTACTTAAAACATTTGAAACAATATATTTTTTATCACATAATTGGTATTTTGCATTTTTACATCATCCATCATCATCAAATATTGATTTATTTTCATTACCATTATTTAATAATAAAATTCATGCTAATCTTTATGATACATATATTGAAAAAACTATTAATGATATTAATATATTTGAAAATATAAATGAACTTTCATTATTTTTAACAAATTCTAATGAATATTTAAAATTATCAAAATCATGTTTTTCTAATGTTAAAAATTTAAAACTTATTTCAAGATTTCATTTTAATGAAAGACAACCACGAACGTTATTTGTTGATATATCTAATTTGATTATATTTTCAAAATTAGAATCAATTGAATTTATTGGAAATTATTTTCCATCAACAAGTTTTATTTTACTTGATTATACAACAAAACTTCAATCACTTTCAATTTCATTTTTAAATTTAATTCAAATGACAAAAACATTAACTGATCAACATATTTGTCAACAATTAACAAAATTAATTAAACATTTAAAAATAACGTAAATAAAATCATTTTCTACTTTAAAAATTTCGATAGTTTAATGACATGAGATGTGTATTTGAATACATCATAGGGAAAAAAAATCGAACAGTTAACGTTGAAAATACAGTTAGCCGAGTTTCAATCTATCGACCTCAGATCAAATAAGCACGGTCATTTTTGGATGGTTTTTTCGCCGCTTAGTAGGCGCCATATGACGACTGTTGTCAATTATGATTAGAGATGAGCGAGACAAGTCTCTTTGGAGCTCTATTTTCTGATTGATTGAAGTATATGATTATCCTACATTCTAACAAAGCTTATTTGATCAATTTATTATGAATTGAGATACACGAGTCTATCAAGTTTCGTTAGTTCCGTCGTTGTCATGATTAAGGATGAATCCATGTGTATTCAGTCACTTTTCTAGAAACAGTTTTTCTTTTAGTATAATAGTTACATGGGAAGTGATCAGAAAACAGCTTTGACCGAAAAATTTTATCGACTTTCTCCTGAAATGGTTGAGATTTAGAGCATTTTCTAGGGAAATCTAATGAAATTTTTATCAATAGTTTCAAGCTTTTGAGATTATATTTTATTCGTAAGTAGAGAACATCTAAACTAGTACAACCTCAAAAGAACTCTTTCTTTTTCTATTGAAATATGAATCTTTCAAAGCACAGTATTTTTATAAAATTATAAAAACATGAAACATCCCAGTGTTTCGCATCATTCAAATCTTAATAGAAAAAAGATCCTTTAGAAGTTGCACTAGCTTACATGCCCTCTAATTATTAGCGGAATGAGTTCAAAAGCTTGAAATTATTGATAAAGCCTTCATTAGACGTTCCTAGAAAACGCTTCGAATCTCAAGCAAAAGTCGGCGAACCTTTTCAGGCAGAACTGTTTTCTAATCATCTTCCATCTACTTCGCACGACAACAGCCGATAAAAAAAACTTATGATCCATTCTTGGTTTAAGAGCATATCTTTTTTTTTTCGTATTCAAGGTAGAGTCCTGCAACCCGACCGGGTACTCGAAACCGAACCGAACCGGAGCATGGGTTCGGGTAAAATTTCTTGGATCGGTTCGGGCGTCGGGTTAAATAAAAAATTTCGGTTCGGGTCCAAGTGTGAGCCCAAACCCGGATCCGAATCGACAATTAGTAACATCCTAACTTTTCAAAATATTTTTACTATTTCAAACTGGTATTTATTGTTATAGAGATATTGGGATAAGAATTAAAGCCGATTGAATCATCATTTTTACCAAAGAGTGAATCATAGAAATGAGAAAAAGGTTTTGTTCTGTTGTTTTTCAAGAATCAAGATACCCAAAATTATGTTTTAACTGGTTTTGATTTTAGTTATTATCAATATGAATACTCCTAAAAAAGAAAACGTTAGAAAAATATTGAATAGCGTATGTTTAACACATGTTCTAAACCCGCATTAGCCACAGCACAGAGATGGAACACTTTTGTTCGGATAAAAGATGATAAAGAAAATATCATGCCATTTGTACAACGTATTGAGTGTTTGTCAATTTTTGCTTATGAATCATCTAAAACTGGTTTAAGTACTTATAAAGCATATGCAAAAAGTTGTCTTGGTGGTGGTTCTCCTAGTTCAAGCTAAAACCAAAACATCCTCATAATGATGAACAGAGATAATAATAGTAATATATTAGCTGGTGTAAAGAGTATATTTACTGAACCATGTGCTAAATTTTGTGCTTATGATTTACGCCCGTACAAATTGAGTTCTGAATCACTTGATTCACTTGCTTTTACGTAATTTCAGATGAGTGTTTTTGTTGTTTATTTATTAAAGTAGATTGTATATTTTCTACATGAAATAAAGTTTGAAATTAGTTGTATGTGAAAATGGTAGCCGGATGTGTTATACTTATAAACGGCTGCCGGGCGGGTACCGAGTAGTGCTATTCGGGTCCGGTTCGAATCCGGATATGGAGTTGCCGGGTCGGTTCGGACTTGGGTACGGAAAAAAAGTTCCGGTCCGGTTTCGGATGGAAAAAAATGCACCCATGCAGCACTCTAATTCAAGGCTAGAACACTCAGTCACATTATTTTGATACTTTGGCACAAATCCATTTTACAATGTCGAGATTGTATTCCTAAAGAATATTTCTAGAAAATCAATAAAATGTAACAATACATTTCGCATGTCATTTTAAAGAAGAACATTTTGAATATTTAGTTCGTATTTATTATTTAGATCAATTAATGATGTAAGTAATTTCGCTATGTTTGAACGTTTACCATTAGTTTTTTGTCATCTTGAATCATTATCATTATCTCTTATAAATCCAAAAGATTTATATACATTAATAGTACTTATTCTTCAAAAAATGGCACCAATATTAAAAACACTGAATTTATCTATTGAAGGACATATTCATGAAGTTATTATTTTAAAGGAATTTATGTCATGGCTTATTAGTTATTTATATTCACATGATCTTGAAAAAGTTGATGTTAAACAAACTGATGATCAAATTTACTTTTGTTTTTAAAGAAAAAGAGACATACAAAATTTTTCTTTTGTTTTTTGGTTTTGAATTTAAATAAATAAATAAATAAATAATATTTTCTTTCAGATGTCATTTGAAATAAGTTTTCCAGATGAAATAATTCTTGAAATATGTCGTTATTTACATCCAATTGATATTCTTTTATCATTTGGTGGTCTTAATTATCGATTAAATCAAACAATAAGTGATTTTATTCATCATGTTCATTTATCATCCATAATTTCCTATAAAAATTATCTTTATTTACTTCGTATTATTCTTCCAACAATATGGCCATCAATAGAATCATTAAAAATTAGTAATTGTCAAGTATCATGTTTAACAAAATTATTTTTAGATAATACAGATAAAATTTTACCACCAAATTTAAAAAAATTAAGTTTATTTCATTTAAATATAAATGAAATTTATACTTTTATTAATCATTTAATGAATAAATCAATAATTGAAGAATTAATTATTGAATGTGAAGATTTAGATTTTGTTAAACAACAAGAATTATATGGTTTTAAAATAGCACAGATGCTTTTTTTTAATCATCCAACATTAAAATCAATTGAATTATCTGGAAAAATTATATTTGATTTAAGTCATTTATCATTTTTATCATTATCAAATAGTAATGATTCAGATGTAAGTTTTTAATACTATGTCATATTTATAAGATGTAATTAACCTTTGGTGCGATCCTTTTTAATTTTTTTATGAATACCTTGCCATAAGATAAAAAACCGATAAAACAGTCATAACTCCATAAGGAAGGTCTACGGGAAAAATTCTTTAAGGTTTTTCTGAGTTCTATTTATCATCACTGTGATTGGCGATTAACAGTTGTGTATCCCTTGTTAGAATAGCTTCAATTCTGTAGAAAATGAAATATTACAATAAGCGAAATTTCATCTATGCATTTTTACTAAAGAGATAATTTCTAATGGAAAATTAAAATCTGTCATGTAAGATAAAATAGAAAAGTAAATACTCTCTTTTAATCCTATCTTACCTGTAAAGCTCTAAAAGTAATAAATAGCAAAACAGTGTCACATTTGAGATATGCAGGATCAGATAAACCTGTACATCTCTATTCGATTGATAATATTGTCTTTTTCATTTTCCATCAAAGAAAAACATCTACTAAATGATACGATGAATGCTATTATAAATCATTTGTCTTAAGGATTATATCCATCTTGTCTAATAAGAAAAACCATCACATAATCTTTGAGTGATTTTATTTACTCTTGTTTTTTTTTTTACTTTAAATTATTTAGTCAATGAGTATTATGAATATTAGACATTCATATATGCTTCGTCGATTAACAATTCCTCTTCAATCTTTAAATAGTTTACATTTACTTCTTAAATATCAACCATATCTTGAATATTTAAATGTACACATTGGTGATGCTAAATCAATTTATGATCATACAATAATACCATTTCCATCATTATTAAATCTTTATGAATTTCATTTTCGTTCTGATGATTTATCAATTAAATTTGAAAATATATTTGAAATTTTAACATATTTTCCAAATTTAAAATCATTATCACTTAATTTAACAACTGAATGTGGATTATTTTTTGATGGAAATATTTTACAAACACTTGTTTATAAACTTGATTCATTTCAATTTTCTATAGCATGTTTTCTTCGACCAACATTTGAAAAACAAACATTATCAACATTTTATACACCATTTTGGTTAGAAATAAAAAAATGGTATACACAATGTTATTGGCATATTGATGAAGATAATATAGATTCTGATTATTTTCATATTTATTCAGTACCATTTCCGTTTTCAAATTTTGATATTTATAAATGTACAAATGAAAATTTATTATCAAAAGATAAAATAAAACCATTTACTAAAGTTAAACGATTAGATTTAAGTGAAACAAGTGATATTAATATAATACCATTTATAAAATGTTGTCCATATGTTCATACAATTTGTTTAAATGATATTTATGATGATGAAGAAAATTATGGAACTGATGAAGAAGAAGATATTACTGATCAAAATAATGAAAGTAAATATAATTATAGTTTACAGATAAAATAATCAATCATTGGAATCGAATTAATCAATATGAGGAAACATTCAAGTTATTTTTGATAGGATATGTAGATTTTGTTGGATAATCGAATGGTTCTTATGAAGATATAAATCTTTAAATGTTTTCTATTATGGAATCAAGACATAATGAACTGTTGATTTTTTTTAAAATTGTTGGCTACTACTGAAAAATAGAACTTTATCCACAGAACGGATAAACTCTTAATTACTCACATAATTGCATTTTAGATATATCGATGATATGTTCACCGAAAGAAAATTATTGAATAACGATCACTTCAGTATTTGCTTTTACAATTTTGATTGTAAAATGAATCATTTATTTCGTACACAACAGAATTGTCGAATACATAAACATACAGAAAAAACGAAGTATTACTCAATTAAGAAAAAGTAATAAATCTTCAAGATGAAAGCCATTAGAAGTTATGCAAGATGTCTCGAGCGCATTGATACTGCTAGAAAATGATATCGAATTTTTTGCTAGCACATGCATTACTAAGTGCAAAGCCAGAGTCAAAAATTTTTTCTGATCACGACCAAAAATGATTAATTCCGATCATCCTAATTAAATAATTAAGAATTAAAACGTATCATCATAATAAAATATAACTGAACGTTTAATTAAACTATTTCAACAAAAATTAATAAATAATTTCTTTAGATATTTCAATGAATGATATTCAATCAACTTATTCTTTTCAATCAACCTTACCTATATTATCTCATGTACGTTATTTAATATTACTTTCACTTCCTGAACATGATTTAGAATTTTTCGAACGTCTTGTATATGTAACACCAAATCTCAATCGTTTAAGTGTATTTTTTGATGATTTATTTGAAATAATTCATTTACCTCAACAAAATTTATGTCAAATACTTCAAAAAAATATATATCAACTTGAAATAAATCTTGATTATTCATGGTCATTAGATGATGTTCGTCGTGATATTCCAAAAATACTTCGAATTTTTTCAAATATTAAATCTTTAACAATATCACTTCATTCATCACAAAAACGTTCATTAATGATAGTTAAAGAAATTTTAATTCATTTATTTAAATATTCAACAAATCTTATTTATATTAATATTAATGGTGATTCATTAACAGGTTTTGAACAAATATTAATACAAGGTGGAATTGATTTTATAAAAACATGGTTAATTCTATCTGATAATGATCGATTTAAATGTGAAGATTATTTAAAAAATTCCATGTTTATTGAATTAAATTCTTCATTAATAGCTATCTGGTTATAATTGTTTTGTTTTTTGTTAATATACGTGTATTTCTCTTTTCATTCTTTTTTTTTTTGGTTTCTATCATTATTCTAGGAGAATTTTTTGTTAATGATTTTATTATTTATATAGTTTTTTAGATGGCTGAAAATCAGAAAATAAAAATAAAAAATTATTCAACACGTATTCCACAATGGAAAAAAATCGACAAAGAAATTCAACAACTTACACAACAATATAATCAAGTATATATTATAGATAATTTTAAAAGAAAATTTTTTTTTTTCTTCATTGAAAATTATTTATTTAGATTGATCCTGGATCTATTCAAACTTTTAATGATTTTCCATTAAGTCGAAAAACTCTTGATGGTTATAAATTTAATTTATTTAATCTTTTTAATTAATTTAAATATATTTTAGGTCTAGCAAAAGCTGGTTTCATACATCCAACTGACATTCAACGTGAAGCAATTGGAGTTGCATTACAAGGCCATGATATACTAGGAGCAGCAATGACTGGCTCAGGAAAAACTCTTGCATTTCTTATTCCAGTATGTCATTGTTTTGTTAAATACGATCTAAAAAGAATGTTGAAGCATCGAGCACAGTGTGCATTAATGTTTTGTAACTCGGTCGAGTATGAGATCATACCCGTTATTTTTTCAAATTGCTATTTATATAAGTGAAAATCATTTCGATCATGATTGAGCAATTTATTTTACTTGAAAACAGGTCATAGAAATGGAAAACGATATTGTTTTTACTAAAAGAATTCGTTTTTAATGAAAATTCATCTATAGATGACGAGGATCCACATGATGAAATAATTGAATAAATGAAGAAGAAAATGAATTATCAAAAAAGGCGAACATGTAAGATGTTTAACACCAAACATTATGTTCCATTCCAGTGTTATCACCATGACAGAATAAAACTGCCTGGTATGCACACCCAGCAGATATACTAAATCTACATATCGTCTAGTATCGATTATGGAAGACATCTTATGATATGAATGCATGATTTTGCAGAAAAAATAAGTTTTTTCTCAATTAATTTTCGACATGACTAAGCTCAGTATAACAAACATGCACCTTCTTAGCGTTAGTATGATATATTTGGAATAAACGCGCAAGACTACATCGGATAATGTATGATACAAAATATTTTCTAATCAGGAAGTTTTCTCGAAAACAAGATATGCAAGAATTCTCCTCAGATGTTTTTCGTCGAAAAATGCGTTATTTTCTTAAAAGTGATTTTCTGAGTGACATGGAATCACTGCTGAGCAAAAAAAAAGTCGTTTTCGAGAATGGAAATTATATGTCTGTCTACTATATGAAAAATGTACATCGTGTAGGACTAGAAATTTGCATCCCTACAGGCCATGATAGACGTTGATATATGATCATAGACTGTATATCAATAACGTCTCGTTATAATATATGAACTACTTGTTTATTAAATTTCTGGAGAGGATGATGAAGAAATATGTCTGCAAATAGATAGAATAAAAAAATCTACCTGTGATTAGCAACAGCAGCTATATCGTGTTATATATTTTAATCTCACAAGAATTGTGTCAACAGCTTTATCATATAATAAAAATTATTTTAAAAATTATATTATAGGTTCTTGAATGTCTCTATCGAGCTCGATGGACAATTAATGATGGTCTTGGTATTTTAATTATATCACCGACACGTGAACTTGCATATCAAACATTTGAAGTATTAAAAAAAATTGGTCAATTTCATGATTTTTCTGCTGGATTGATTATTGGTGGAAAAGTAAAAATCTTTTATTGTTTTTTTTTTAATACAAAAAATTTTCTATTATTATTTATTTATTTAATTTTAAAAAGGATTTAAAAGATGAGCAAGGCCGTATTAATCGTACAAATATTGTTGTTTGTACACCTGGTCGATTATTACAACATTTTGATGAAACATGGAATTTTTCATGTGAAAATTTAAAAATACTTAGTAAGAATAAATTTTCTTGATATTTCTCAATTAAGAAAAGAAATTATTTGAAATAGTTATTGATGAAGCTGATCGTACATTAGATATGGGTTTTGCTGAAACAATGCGTTCAATTATATCTAATTTACCTAATCAACGACAAACATTATTATTTTCTGCTACACAAACAAAGTAAACAAAAATAAATAAGACATCAATATATTTCTTTTTATTTATTCTAGATCAATTCGTGAATTAGCATTAGTTAGTTTAGAAAAACCAGTTTATATTTCTGTACATGAAAAAGCTAATACAAGTACACCAACAAATCTTACACAAGTAAAATTAAAATCATTTAAAATAAATAGAAAAAATCTTATGTCTTTCCTTTTTAAGAGTTATATTGTTTGTGAAGTATCACAAAAAATAAGCTTAATATGGTCATTTATTAAAAATCATCTCAAATCAAAAATGATTGTTTTTATTCAAAGTTGTAAACAGGTACCGATTTATTTTTTTTTGTTATTTAATAAGTAGAAGCCATGAGAGATAAAAGTCTTTTTTTATGTTCCGAATCCAGTCTATGATTTTTTTTTCTGATTTATCCTGTAAAGCAAAAGAAATATAAAGGTATCATTTTGTTAAAGAAAAATATGTTTTTTATATAACACCAATAGAAAACATGCATTTAAAAACCGATTCGTAATGGTACAAATCCTTCTTGGAGATCTCTAGAAAACCGATTTCAGTGGAACGATTTTTCGGAGTCGAATCTTGCTGAAAACTTCACCATAGATATAGTTTATGTTATGAAATCTATCTTGAAATTGTTGGACCTCTTCGTCGTAGAGTTAGAGAGTTACTGGCTACTTATATTTTAGTTAATTAACTACAGTAGTCGCAAATCCTGATCGTAAACTGTAACTCGAGGTCGATAGGTTTTGATGCAAAGAATTTACGATGAACATACTGGTTTTCTTCCTAGGGTCTCAAGAAAGATAGTTTTGATACTTTTCTGATTTTCCACTATTTAAATTCGTCAACATCCATTTTCTCATTAATAAATAAAGATTTGCATGTCTATATTGTGTCATAGATAGGGTACTTCAATCCGCTGTAGCCTTGAGGCACGAGGAAATCTCTATTGTCTGGAACGGTCTCTGTTTGGATCTCCTTTGTATCGATGACTGCGATCGTGAAATTTTCATTACTTGCTGATTACCAAAGCTTGGAAAAAAAGAGATTAAATCGCGGTATAATTGCAGTTGAAGAACGCTGTCGCTCTCATCCATACATATACTGATTATTATGTACCATACACTAATTAAACCAGACAATGTGCCCAGGATGAAGAAAATAATAATGAACAATTTTAAAGGCATCTTACAGTATTTTTTCTTTTTTTTTATGGGTTTATATACTAAAATATTTGTTAGAAGTAAGAAATTATAAGTTTAGGACAAATTTTGATATGCGGATTTTATAAATTCAGAACATTGTTTAGAGTTTTTTCGGGATTCGCAACTGTCTCACAGGACTCTACTACTAAGATTTTCTAGCAATAGATAGCTAAAAGAACGAAATTTGTTCTAAAATCCACAGTTTTCTTTTTCTAGGCATTGCTTTCGAAGGGCAGTTAAATCTCTAAATGATGTACTCTATTCTTATTCTGAAATTTTTGAATTTGATATTTAAATTTTTTTCCTATTCAATTCATTTATAGGTTAAATTTATCTATAATGTTGTATGTAAACTTCGTCCAGGTTTACCAGTACTTGCTCTATATGGTACAATGGGCCAAATGAAACGAATGTCAATATACGATACATTTTGTCGAAAACAATATGCATGTTTATTTGCAACAGATATTGCTGCACGAGGCTTAGGTAAATAAATTTCTAAATTTTTATTTTATTTATTATTTATATATAATTGTAGATTTTCCGGCTATTAATTGGGTTATTCAATTTGATTGTCCACCTGACGCAAATACATATATTCATCGAGTTGGACGAACTGCACGGTAAAAAACAAACAAAGAATTTTGATAAATTCAAATAAAAGTTTTAATATTTTGTATCTTGAAATAGATTTGAACAAGGTGGAGAAGCTTTATTAATTTTAACTAGTCGTGAAGAACAAGGAATGATTAAACAATTAGAAGATAAAAAAGTTCCGATAAAAAAAATCGAGTATATAGAATAAAAAACAAAAACAAAATTGTTCAGATTAAATTTAATTGAGATTTATTATGATTGTAGAGTTAATTCAAATTATATTCATGATTTAACACCAAAAGTTCAAGCACTTTGTGCACAATTTCAAGAACTTAAAGAAGAAGCAAAACGAGTACAGAGATTCTTATTATATTAACAAAAAAATCTTAACGTTTTCTTTTTCTTTAAAATTCAAAGGCCTTTACTTCTTATCTTCGTTCACTTATTCTAATGGGTAATCGAAAAGTCTTTGATGTGCAATCAATTGATACAGATGCTTTTGCTAGGTAAGATGTCTTAGCTAATCGATCGTACAGAATAAATTAGACTGTTTGTTTTTTTTTAATATTTCTCCTGTATTCTTCATTTGATTGAAACATTTATCAAAAGATAGCGCTTGAAATTCTGCACAAAATGATATAACAAATATAGTTTTCTTCATTTGGTTTTTGATTAAACATAATTGTCAAGTAAAATCAAGTATCGAATGTAAAATTCTTTTTTGACAGAATGTTTTATTTCGTCTATTAATGTTGCCTTTGTTGTTATGTGTGAATCAAGAAAAACGATTTGTACATCATTTTTCATTGAGATAATGCGTGCGAACTTTAAAAAAATTCTTCTAACATCCAGTTTGCAAAATTAGTCCATTCTTTTTCCTGTAAGCCAGTCATGGTTGACTCTTCGATCTTCTCTTATGGGACATAACTAAGAACTTTATACCAGGTCAAAAAATATGGACTGGAATCCAGCCATCGGCTCTACTCTGTTAGGATCCTCGTCAATGGCTTCAGTCTCCAAAAAATCCTTGTTTCTGGCAGGAAAACACCAGACATCAATGAAATATGGAAGCAGTATTTCGAATCGGAAAGTTTTCTGTCTGAAATACTTCTGATGTTTTTCTATTGGAACCGGCTCGTATTGCTTGATCTAGTAACCAGAACTCGAAAAATCTGATCACTAGATTTCTGCTTCCAAGTTCCTACTATTTTTTCGGCTGGAAATTCATGGATTCGAACGTCAGAATCATTGATTGGAGATGCGATCGCAGTGATATGCGTTTTTTTTTTCAACAGGCAGTTTTCTTATTGGCATCCGTTTTTTTTTTGAAAAATAGACTCCATTTCACTTTTCCTCGAACTCTACGTGAGCCATAAGGGATGGTGTGATAAATTGATAGAATCAATGTTGTTGATTATTTTTATCCATAATTTAATTGTTTATAATGAAACTACTCTGATGAAATCATAATAAATATTCTCCTGTCCATTCCTATGTTCATATTTATTTTTCATCTTGTTTTCGAATATACCTTCAAAAACAATCTTTGTTAAAAATCAATATACAAATAGTCTAATTTATTTTGTATTATTCGTTATTTTAAAACTTTCTATTTGATTCAAATAATAGTTCATTGGGTCTTGAAATTGCTCCAAAAGTTCGTTTTATGAAAAAAGGACAAAAACAAGAACAATCAATAGATACAGATACGAAATCATCTATTGAAAATAAAAATAATACTGAAGAAGAAAATAAAGATGATGATGATGATGATGATGATAATTGGTTTACAGTCAAAAAAACGTCTGATACACTTGAACAAGAAATCTTTAATTTATCCGAACCATTAGAAAAAGAAAAGAAATTAACAAAAACTAAATTAGCTAGAAAATTACGGAAAAAAAATCTTCTTATTAATAAACGTATTGAATATGATGATGAAGGCAATGTAAGTTTTATTATCATAATCTTACATTAAATTTCATAATCTATTGATTCTTTTTCATTGATTAGGCAATTATTCATTCCGATGAAGAAGATCAATCACCAATATATAACATTGAAGAAGCTAAAACACGTCTTCAACAAATCGATAAAACAGATAAAGAAGCTTATCGTGCATTAGTTAAACAAAAACATAAGGTCTATATTTATGCTTAATCTAGAAAACAGAATCTATTAATATTATTTTTTTTTGTAGGAACGTCGTATGAAAGAGAAAGAAGCTCGTCGAGCAGCACGAGAAGCTAAACGTCTTAAACAGGAACAAGAAGAAGAAGAAGAAGAAGAAGAAGAAGAAATTAATCAAAATGAAGAAGAATCTCCTTCCAATGGAACTGACGAACAAGAAAGATTAGAAAGGTTCGTAATACTTAAACATCCATAACTTCAATATTTTTTTTATTTAATTTATTTTTTAGAAAACGAAGTTTATCACCTGTTGAACCTAGGAAGAGAAAGAAAATACAACGATCACTAAAAGAATTTATCAATGATGATACTACAAAGACTATTAATGATACAGAACAACTTGCACTGTATTTATTATCAAAATAAAATTGTTATCACTGTTTTGTGATTTGTTTACATTTCAAATTTTCTTTCTTGTATGCAGTTTCTCATAGAGAATACCTTGGTTTTTTTTTTGTTCACAAGAAAACTTCTATTGAAGTAAAAATCTTTTCTCATTAATATAAAAGTTAATTTATCGCTCTTTGAAACTAAATTATGCATTTTAAAATATCAAATCGCTTTTCGATCGAGACAATGTTCATTTGATGGAAAAGTCTAAAATGATTTGGTTTTTCAGGTATCGAAATTTTACTGGATTTTTCAACAAAAAAGGCTGTAGCCTTGCAAAAATCGACTTTCGAGTTTTGATTTCAAGTTTTACACGAGCAAAATTCTTAATGAAACTAGATGATTGTGTAACAAGTAGTTTCTTTCTTGAGATGTAAATTTACTTTTACACATGAGTGAATTTCGAATATTGAATGTCTCCGGATGGAAAATATTAGAAAAGTTAAAATATGCCCAATAAACTAATCTCATTAAAAACTTTGTTTGTCTCAAGTTTGAAGTCAAAAATCGATTTTCCACGTGACCTAAGGAAGATCGCAGCTAACCCAGTAAAATTTCGATATCTCGAGGACGAAAGTCCAGAAAACTAAATCGCTCTAGACTTTTCTATTATTCATGAAATGAACATCGTTTCGATCACAAAGCAGTTTGACACCTGAAGATGTTTTCTCTCGAAGACCTCGAGCCCCAACTGTGAAACGTTCAGTTACGCTCAAAAAGCAGCTTAAGCTCTCTCCACAGAAGTATTACTGCAGGGTCTCCATTCTTCTCTACAGCTTTTTCCTCGACCAAAGTTCAAGTATTAGAAATAAATTGCTTATAGGCTGTTATCGATCTTTACAACAAAAACTCCTATGTAAATCAACGCCATCTATGTATATATTTGAGATTTGTTCATAAGATGAAAGCAAGCGTTTGATCTCAGTAAGTAGATAGTCATGTGTATGATCAATTAAAGACCTTGTGAACACTAAATGGATTAAAACTAGTTTAAGCAATTTGATTGGTGTTGCTACGTGGAAACATAAATCACATAGCTTAATCGAATTTTAATTCGTTTAATGTATACCATGTCTAATTTACGATACTTTAGAATTGAAAATCATATTTCCAATTATGACAATGTAAAGATAAACTATAGTTTATAATGGTAGACATATGAGTCATATTACAACCTCGTTAATGTTTGTTCAAAAAAGTTATTCTATTAAACAAAAAATGACATTCGATCGATCATATTTAGTATTGTACTTAATTCGACATTGATCTTATCTTTCTTTTTTTAATTATTTAAATATAATAATTGATTTCCTAGTAATAAATTATTTGTTTCTAACTTTGAAATTTTAAACTATTATAATCATAAATTATTCTTTATACGAATCAGACAACAAAAAAATAATATATTAAGTTCTTGTCAATATCGATGTAGATATTTAAACGGTAAGTAATTGAATTTCGACGTTTGAAACTCATTAGAATTTTTGTTTCGCTCAGCGATACTCCATCCTATTTCCTGGTGAAATTAAAAGTCTTTTACATATGAAAGATTTTTTTTCTCTCTTGTTATTCATCATTTATAATAAAACCATGTCTGACATTTTCGACACATTAATGTTATATAAATATAATATACAATTAAATATACATAATAAGAAAAAAGAAGGTATAGACAAATAAATCGTTGTTTTTCTTTGTCTTAGTTTCTAAAATTCGTAAAAAATAATTGTTTGTTTTTATATGAAGACATTGTCATGTTGATGTATAACAATTCAGTTCAATCTATTAATTAATTATTTAAAGTATATTATAAGTACTATATAAAAAATTTATTGAACAAATATTTATCAGAAATGTAATACTTGAAAGAAACCGACTTGTTTTCATATTATTTATTTCTAGATATAAAAACAATGTATTTAGTAAGTTATTATAATTCTTAGAATGTTGAACTTGATTTATTCACAACAAAATTATACAATAGATAAAAGTGAATAAATATTTTTGTGTCAAATTTTTTTACTTCTTTTTTCGAAATTTTATATACGTTATGGTTTTAATAAATCAAAACGATTTGATACAGGTATATTAAATTCATATGTAATTGACTGCCGTCGTAATTCTTTCGATGTTAAAGATAAAGATTGATTTGAATTATTTAATAAATATTCATCATAATATTCAATAAATTGATCAATAAGTTGATCTTTTTTATCGATAAAATCTAAATATTGTTCATAAAAATGACATTGTCGTTGTTTTAAATTTAATAAATCACGTTCAATTTCATGCATTTCAAGTAAACATGCATCAAGTTCACGAGCAAGATAATCATCATTTTGAAAATCTTCACGAAATTTTTCATCAAAATAATTTATACGTTCATCTGATAGAATATTATTGACAACAGGTCCAAGAAGAATATGATGATGTTGTTGTTGTTGTTGTTGTTGTGGTTGTTGTTCATCGGATGTATAAATAAGATTTGTTGAAACTTGTTCATCAGATTTCGTTGTTGAACATGTTGGTGAAGTATGGAAAACATTAAATCGATTTAATAAATTTCGAACATTCGACAAATATTCGAAAACAGTGACGAGTGCTAACATCGATTATTCTAGTTAATGTGTGATGCTCTATGAATCTTCTATGCACCATCTGTTGATTTTTCTTTTCCTAATATAATTGCTATTCTATAATAATTACAGACGACTCCTCCTATAATGTTAGCATTTATTTGTGTTCTTCTATTTTAATACAGATATTATTTTTTTTTCTTGCTCTTTCTATGTGAAGCCTCGATCATCATAAACAAATGTTTCATTATTAAAAACATATCAAATTATAATAAGATATTTTTTTCTTACTACAAAAAACTTGAATATTTATTGAATAAATTAAATGAAAAAGAAATATTAACCATATGTTTTATTCACATATGAATATTAATCATAACCAATCAACTATCGATTTACTTTCTCAACAATTGATAAATAACACCTGATAAAATCAATTTACATATTTTGATAGAAGCTTTTTTTTTTTTTATACACATACCAATTTATATCCTATGCAAATAAAATTTATTATCATTTTTTTTTCTTTGTTGACAGCTGCTGTCAATGATTATGCTCATATTTTTTTATTTATAGAAACGAAGCGAACAGTAATTCTTTTTGAAAAATTTTCTTTTATTTTTCTTTTCTATTTTATTCAAATACTCTTTTCGTATTCATTAATATTTCTTATGTTTTCCATGTAGATAGTACTTGAAATAAACATGAAAAACAAAAAAATAAGAGAATAAAAAATAGCGTAAAAAAACCAAGAATAGTTAACAATGAAATATTGAGAATAAAAAATACATTAACTTATTGTTAAATTCAAGACCCGTAAGCATGCATATGTGTCTATATGATTGTTAAATATTGACGACGTCACGAAAGGAGTTTGTTTACATAGATTCTGACACTACTACATCAGAAACGGAGGGCGCATGAAAAAAAACGATGCAAAGAATAGAAAAAAACATCGATTCTTTTGGACTTCTACTATTGCTATTTATTTTATTACGAGGTTCGTTCTGTTCTTTTCTACCAGCACCAGAGGCAGGGCAGAAGTGCAACAGAGAAAATGCGTGTTGATCGAAAGAAAAATCGCCATATTTCTTCCATCTGCAACTTTCTTTCTCGCGTGTAAACAAGTATCATTGAGATATATAAATAATAAACATGCGCCAATGACCCACGTGATATTTATTATCTATTTATTTTTCATAGATTAATGTGTTCTTCTATTTAGTATATTATTAGAGGGAAAAAAAGGTTATTATAACTAATTGTGTATGGACTCTATAATAATTAGAACTTTTCATTTAGCCTGAGATGTCGGATTTAACAACAACGACAGATGGTAAGCAAAAAAGTTCGAATACATCCGATATAAACAATGTATCGCAAGTATCACTACCCACTGAACACCAACAACAATCAACGAAAACAAATCGCACTCCGATTATATTAAATGGACCTAGTATGAAAGATAAATCATCATCGTCATTTAATGCATCTCTTGAAGATCGTGAAAAATATCGCTCACCATTAAATACTCGTTATGCATCTGTTGAAATGAGTTATAATTTTAGTGAAGTTAAAAAATTTTCTACTTGGCGACGTCTTTGGTTTTGGTTAGCTAAATGTCAGCAAGTATGTCCTCCTGAAAAGAACACATATTTATCCATTTAGTTGATTTTTAATTTTTTAATTTCTTTTAATTAGCAACTTGGTTTAGATATTACAGAAGAACAATTAGATGAAATGGAAAGAAATTTAACAAATATTGATTTTGATTTTGCTGAAGCAGAAGAACGTCGGCGACGACATGATGTTATGGCACATGTTCATACATTTTCACGTTGTTGTCCAAAAGCTTCACCGATTATTCATCTTGGTGCAACATCAGCTTATGTTGGTGATAATGCTGTATGAGCTTTCGTCGTTTTTTTTTGTCTCCTTACAAAATATTTTTATTTTTGTATTTTTTTATTTTAATATAGGATTTAATCGTTATGAGAGATGCATTTGATATACTTATTACTAAAGTAAAACATTGAATAATTATCAATATAATTTATATTGTAAATTGTTTTGACTTAGCTTGTACGTTGTATTCAACGTTTAACTCAATTTGCACAAGAATACGCTTGTTTACCAACACTTGGTTATACACATATGCAGTATGTATTATTTTTTAAAATGCTATAGGCATAAAAATTTCGAAAAGCTTATCATCATCTCTTTGCAAACTAAGCCAAAAAACAAACAAAATGTTCGTAATCTCTAATGATAGCTAGAGGACAATGATTAAAGTAATTTTCATTGTTGAGATTTCCTTAAATATCTTTCAAATAGAAAAAGAAAACGAAATTCCTTTAAATTTTCTTTGCTATTGATTTATGTCAATATCTCAACGTATTTTGTTTACATTGAGACTTTCAACACAGAAAATAGTCTATCATTCTCTTAAATAAAAATATTTATTGAGTAAAAAATTTCAGAAATTAACTCAATTATAATTTATCATGATGAAAATTTAAACATCAAAGTTTTTTCTCTTTATATACATTCAACAAACGATGTACCGAAAAACAAAAAAAGTCATTTTGCCCAAGTTTACGTTTTGTAATGAAGAGAAATAAATAATAAATGAATTCTTCTTGTTTTTCAGACCGGCACAATTAACAACTGTTGGTAAAAGAGCATGTATCTGGATCCAAGATTTATTAATGGATTTGAAAAATTTCGATCGTATGAAAAGACAATTAAGATTTCGTGGTGTTAAAGGAACAACTGGTACTCAAGCATCATTTCTTCAATTATTCAATGGTGATCATTCAAAAGTAAATAAACTTATAGAAAACATATTTTTGTTTAAAATATATCCTTATATATATATATATGACAATAGGTTGAAGAACTTGATCGTATGGTTACAGAAATGGCTGGTTTTTCAAAGTAAATAGTTTTTTTGAATATATATTTTCTAATACTAAATTTTCGTTTTATTAGAATCTTGTTTAAATATAAAAGAATTTAAGAAAAAAAAAGTTTCTATAGTCATGCCTATGAAAGTAAAACATGTTGCATAAGAGAGTTAAGGTCGTAACAGAAATCTATGTTTACACTAGTACAACCGATCTGATTGAAAATTTTACAGAATGTATGTCCAGGTCTTCACAGTTCACAGTAAAAATTTTGACTTAAAATATTAAACTATTAATGAGCTATCATAACATCAAGCGTTAAAAAGTAGATGTTCGTGTGACAAAGATTTCTTCTCGAAATCTAATGACACAGATTTCAAATTGATTTTAAAATCCAGTCAAGATCTATCGCTGCAACTTAAGGGAGCCTAATATTTCAAAATATCGTTTCTTTATTTTCGAAAAATCAGAATGGCTCTACAGAAAAAATATTCATTTCTTTCAAAAAGTAAGTCGTATATAAATATTTTGGTGTAGTTAAATTTTAGAGCGCATCTTCCTGAAGTTTATAACATGTAAAACGGTCGAAAAATCTACTTTGAGAACAATGCGAAAACAAAATTGGGCATAGGAACTTAAACTTCTTTATTAATAAAATGATATAGAAAACAAACCGTGAAATTACATAATAAATTCGGTAAATCGTATTAGACATTGACAATTATCCAATTGCGTCAAAATCGAATTTTTCGACGAAAATCATGGTTTCTGACGGACAGGTTGACCTTAATCTTCGGTCAGAAACTTTTCGGAATCAATTAAAATTATCATATAGATTCATTTATTAAAAATTAAAGAACGAATAAGACCATAATTTCTCGCATTAATATAAACTACAAATTATAAAAAGAAATACTTCAGAAAACTAAGAACTATTGCTAGAAATAATATGTTATACGAAACGACTTTTGTGAAATTTGCAATCTAAAGATTAAATCTTCTTTTGTAAAAAAAGTCTTTTTCGGATGTGATTAAACAAGCATGTTTAAAGAAAACAGAAAGTGTTTAATAATTATCGCAATCAATAATAATTGAAAAAAAAAAACAAAAATATAAAATGAATCGATTTTGTTGACAAACATATTCTATTTATTTTAGAGCTTTTATTATTTGTGGTCAGACTTATACACGTAAAGTTGACGTTGAAATAGCCAGTGTACTTGCCAGTTTTGGTGCTTCGATTCATAAGGTTTATTTTAATCGATGTGTTGTTTTTTTTTTTATTTATCTCGAAATCAATTGAATTAATATTTAGATGTGTACTGATATACGTTTATTAGCTAGTTTAAAAGAAATTGAAGAACCATTTGAAATCGAACAAATTGGTATAAATTAGCACATTTAATAAAATTAAATTATGAGTTATTTTTCTTTATTTCATTAGGATCGAGTGCTATGCCTTATAAACGTAATCCAATGAGATGTGAACGATGTTGTTCACTTGCACGACATTTGATGACATTAATTAATGATCCACTTGGAACACATTCAGTTCAATGGATGGAACGAACATTAGATGACAGTGCTAATAAGTACACAAAAAAAAAATAAAATAAACGAAACATTTATGGAAATTTTTTATTTTAAACAACTTTCATATTATTTAGACGTATTTGCATTCCTGAAGCTTTTCTAACTGCTGATATTATTTTATTTACGTTACTGAATATATCTGAAGGTCTTGTTGTCTATCCAAAAGTAATAAAAAGAAAAGTTTATTGTCTTATCAATTTTTTTTTTCTTCATTTATCTTAATTAGGTTATTGACAAGCATATTAAACAAGAATTACCATTTATGGCTACTGAAAATATTATCATGGCAATGGTAATTATATTTAAATATTTGATCGTAAGAATATTTAAATCATTTAGGTTTCTGCTGGTGGTAATCGACAAGAATGTCATGAAAGAATTCGTACTTTATCTCAAAAAGCAGCTGAACGTGTTAAAATTGATGGTTTAGATAATGATCTTGTTGAACGTGTTAAAAATGATCCATATTTTACACCTATTGTCAATAAACTTGATGTTCTTCTTGATGCTAAAACATTTATTGGTCGTGCACCTGAACAAGTAGAAAATATTTTCTTTGATTTTCACTCATAATTATTCTTTTGAAGGTTTTTGAATTTATTTCACGTGAAGTTGAACCAACTTTAAAGAATTTTTTAATACCAGTCACACCATAAACCGTTGATTAAACTTTATGAACAAAAAACAAAAAAAAACACAAAACGAAGCTTTTTTATGATCGACAAATACAAACATTTATTTTACCTCAATGCCTATTTACTTCATTTTTCGTTTGTTTTAACCGTTTTGTTGTACATGTCAAGTATTTTTTATTATTCTTATTAGAACTAGTCGCTTTAGACGAACAAAAGATATATATAAGAGAAAAAACATGAAACGATAATGCGAGAGAAAAAAAATAAGAGTAAATACAGTATTTTTTTTTTATATTGTACTTCTAGTTCTTTCGAACGAAAAAAAAAAGAAATTCTTATTTGATATTATAAGTATGGCTTTTGCCAAAAAGTCTATTTTGTTAATATATTGGCTGAAATATCGATGAATATTGAATACATAAGAAAATCAATAAACAAAAATATAAATTTTTATTTCTTACTATTTATTTCAATAGAAAACAAAATCTATACAAAGATATAATCTAAGCATTAATAAGATCTTTTTCATTAAGAATATTATTACAACCAGCTGATGGACATGTTGCTGGACGTTTTGCTTTATTTTTATCAGCAATATATTTAAGTACAGTCTTTTTTTCATATTTATGTTTACATTTTTTATTTTGTACTGGTTCAACAAATGGTTTTTGTGTTAATGGACATTTATTGGAAACAACTTGATCAACAATATTTGCATCATTATCATCATCATCATCATTATCTAAATGATGAATAAAATATATTTGAAAGGATCACAAGATTTTCTTTTTTTTTGTTTTTATTACTTTGGATTTTGGAAATACATTCAACAAAATCAGCATAACGATTATCAGCATCAATGTTAGATTCATTTGAATTAGGTTGTTTAATTAGAATTTTATTTAATTGATTTTGTAATTTTTCTAAATTTTCAATATTTAATGCTGAAATTTCAATTTGTTCATCTATTTGTGATTCATCAATTTCCATTTCATTATTACTTTCGTCATCGTCATCAGAATTTTCATTGCTTCGATGAGTACGAACTTTTTCTTGAGTATCATTCGTTTTATCAATAAATTTTGTCTAAATAAAATATCATAGTATCAATTGAGAAAAAAAACAAGAGCGAATGTATCCTAATCTTGAAGATCTAGATGAGTAAAGCAATCGGCTGAGTTACTGTTGCCGTGACATAAAAATAGATCGTAGGTTTTTGTTTTTTAATTTTTGACATTGAGGATCAGTTTTCAGGTATGTTCTTGTCTAATTTTCTTATCATTACATTCTCTATCATTGTTTTCTTCACTTCCAGAGGTATGAAACACTTTCATTCATCAACGTCAATTATTGCATCAGCTTACATCTCGAACAGAATCTATCATATAATGATGAAATAGAAAATAGTCATGCAGTAAAATGAAAAATATGAATGATCAAACAGACTAATAAATAAAATATTTTCACTTGTAAAAAGAAGATTAAATAGAACAAAGCAAGAAATATTGATCCATGTTAGAGATGTACAAAATAAACTGTTTATTCGTATCCTTATCCTGCTCTATAGAACTTCTGCTGTTACCACGCTCTACGAAGTTTTTATGTCATTCTCTCTTAATCCTATCCTTGTTGGAAGACTCTCGATGTGATAAATAATATCACGCTAGTGATGTGCACGGTCAGTTTTTTTTTTCGTGCTCTGTATCCTGACTAAGAAAAATTGCTCTTTAGTAAATAAGTCTTTAAACCCTTCAATATAAAATTTGAAATACTTTGTTTTGCTCATCATGACTTGAATTTTCCAAAAATAAAACAAAATTAATTTCTTAGACTTTATATATCGTTAAGTCTATATCTGATAAGTTACTTAGCCAAACTAAAAACATCAAGATTAAATTCATATCTTCTATCAATTTGCGAAAATCCGATTATTAATATTTCTCATTTATTGATCATAATATTATAACTTTATTCTTTCGTTCTATATGAAACTATAAATATCTATGAAAGAAATTTCTTTTTTTAACCTTTTTTAATTGTGTTCGAGCTTCTTTGATACATGTAGTTGCTTTTTCTTCAACATCATTAACTCGTACAGCAATTTTCATAAGTGCATCAACATATTTTTGACGTTCTGAAAAGAAAAAGAGACAAAAACACAAATATAAAAACTATGAAAAAAAAAAATTCAATCAAATTACCAGAACATTCTTGCATTTCTTGAGCAACACTTGTAAGTGTGACAATTTGTTTTTCAATTAATGGAAATATTTCTGACCATAAATTAAGACCTTGATCTATTTCTGTATAATCTAATACGCAATTGTCTATAGTCGGCATAACAAAAGAAGTTGAATTAGTTGTTAGTTTTGCTGACATTATGTTCAAAATTGTTTGAAAATCAAAAGGAAGTACTTAGTAGTTGCTCTTCCTGTTGTAAATGAACAACTAATCATGAATAAGAAAGAAGAGGTCGTTATTAATAAACGCTACTTGTCGAGATGAATTTCTATCGATAGTAGCGTCATTCGTGATATTCAATATATTTTTTGATGACGTTTTCTATTTGATCTTGGCTTATATCGTCCTTATTGTTTCGTCGTCATCGACAATTATTTAACATCCATCAGTGTGGGGATTATTATTTTTCTCTATCGACTATGATGAGTTTTTATCGTTCATAATATATTATGGTTAGAAAGTGGGAGGTTTGTGTTTTTGTTTTGTTTCGTTTTGTTTTTCGTATAGCTTTTTTGTTTTTTTTACTTTTAAATTTAATAGATTATTGAAAGCAAAAATCGTTTTTATTGCGATGGACGCTGTTTAACTGGTCGTAATATTGGAGTATTCATTCTTGCTCTTGTCTTGATTATTGTTACATCAGGACTATTCTTCGCATTCGAGTAAGAGTTAATAAAAAAAAAAACAAATGTCGACTTCTTATTAAGAGACTTCGCTGATAGAGTTTTCAACATAGGAATGTTTACATCAATCATCTCCTTATCTATTTTAGTTGTCCCTATCTAGCCAATCGACTCCATCCAGCTATACCAGTTTTTGCTGCTATTATATTTCTAACTGTTATTTGTTTTATTTTTCGTACGGCCTGTTCAGATCCTGGTATACTTCCACGAGGAACATCGGATGAAATACTCTACCTTGAACGATCAAGTTAGAAACTTTTTTTTTTTTGATACTAACAAAAAATTAAACAAAATAACTATTTATGTATTTCTTCTGTGCAACAGATGTTTCAAATAGTCCACAAAGTGTTGCATTACCAGGTCGTACAATCGAAGTTCAAATGAGTAGTGGACATGTGATTCAGTTAAAATTTTGTTCAACATGTAAAATTTTTCGACCACCACGCGTATCACATTGTTCATTATGTGATGCATGTATTGGTAAGTTATATTTTAAAATGAATTTAAATCTTGCATAGAAAGAAAATAATTTTTCATTAATTGTTTTCGTTGTTTTTCTATATGTTGATATTTATAATAATAAATAATTAAAATACATACAATAATAATGAGTATTATTGAAAGAATAATAAATAAAAGAGAATGATTTTCTTTTTTTGATTTATGAATAACTAATTTATTTTGACATAAAACAATATGTTTTTCTTGACAATGATTTTGTATTAAACAGAATTTTTTTTCTAAATTATTATTATAGAATAATATCCAACATTGTTTTTCATTCGAATTAAATTGTTGACATTGATAAAAATTTTTTAAAGATGTTTTATTATAATCAATCCATATTTGTTGATACGTATAATTATTTAATAAAGAAAAAATTAAATCAAATCGTGTTAAATTTGTTAATGATAGAAGTTCGAAATGATTATTTATTTTATAACATTCATCAATTGCTTTAGTCTAAACATACAAAGAAAAAAAACAAAAGATTTGAAGTCGAAAAATAAATTTCATTTATTCTTCATTATCTTTAATATTCTTATTTTATTTTATATTAAGTAAGATTTGAAAAATGTACCTGAGTTGTTCGATTTATATTTAATAAACAATAAGATTGAGTAACAGAACATGAATAATTTATTTGAATATTTGATATTAACAAAGATAATAAAATAAATAGTTCTTGATACATAAGTTTTTTTTTTTTTTTATTAAGAAAAATGAAAGAAATGCGCTTTGTTTTTTTCTTTAGCAAATTTCGATCATCATTGGTATGTTTTGATTTATTTGAAATATAATTTTTTTTTTTGTTTTTTTTTTTTTTGTATAATAGTCCGTGGGTTGGAAATTGTGTTGGCTTACGAAATTACAGATATTTTTATTTATTCTTATTTTCATTATCAATTTTATGTGCATACATATTTGCTTTTAATATAACACATGTTGTTTTACGTAAGTATTAGAAAGATTAATGATTTTTTATTATATCAATATGTCAAGGATTTATTCCATTGTTTCTTTTTTTTCTTCTAAGAATTATATTATTTTTATTTGATAGCATGAAAATTGAAAAATTTTGTTTTGTTTTTAGAATAGATATTCATTTTATATTTTGTCTATAATTAATAAAGAGAATTTATCGAGTAATTTTAGAAGAATAAACTTAGACAAAAGTAAATCTTATTCAATTCATATATTAACATTTGAAAATACAATAATATTAATTGTTTATATAGTTGGGAAAACAATCGAATAAGAATAAAATGAATTTCCTGAGCTTTTATTTCAACTATTTGATTGTACAAATATTTTTAGAACAATCTATTCTATCAAAATATCAGGTATTTATCGATTAGAAATAGTTGTATATTGAATAGTAGAGACATTATTAAAAAACATTAATTTGTAGAATTCATATAAATTTTTCTATGAAGTATAGATCAATGATTTTGATTTTTTTCTTTTACAGTATTTGAAAATAAGAATACTCTTGTTGATTTTAATGGAAATTTCTATAACGATAGTAGACATATTATAATTAACACGCTTAATTCAATTTGCTTGTAATCTTCTTAAAAAATTTTTAATATTTGTAGATAATTAATAAAATACTATTAATAATTCTATATTAAAACTGAATATTTTAATAATGAAAATATTTATTTTTTGTAATTATAAACTAAACTTATTCAATTAGCTTTTTTGTCAATTATTAACATTTTGTTTTTCAATGTAATTTAATGTTTATGATAGATATATACAATAGTAATCATTTATATCGCTAGATTTGATTTCAAATTATTTAGAAAAAATTTTCATATAAAACTAATTTTAAAATGAATGCTTCTATGATTTTTCCACTTGTTAACTCAATATAGAAGTTTTTAATTAACTCAATGTAACATATAGAAAAATATTCATAAGAATAACCTAATTTTTTTATTTTTTTTTGTTTTCTATTGGTTGATTTATAGTTAATTGGAATTATATTTATCCATCAAAACTGTGACATGTATATTGCAAAAGAATTAATATAATCACATTAAAAAATAGATCTTTGCATGTTTTTAAAATATAAATAATAATATCATAATCAAGTTCTAATTAACTCACGGTATTCTTCAATTATCTATAAGACATCGAGACCAGACACCAAAGAATAAGTAATATATTTTCACATTCATTATTCTCTATATTCCGTTGTAATTTGACTTATTTCATATTTTTCTTATTTTTTTTTTTTTTTTTTTTTGATATATGGTTTCATGCTGATTCCGACAGACAACCATTAATGCTTTTTTTGTTTTTTTTTTAAATCTCTTTTAAAAATACAAAAGATAAAACTTGAAAAGAAGTTATTAAGTCTACATATAACAATCAAAAGATTTATCATTCGCTTCAAAGAACAAGAAGAAGTAATCTTCCGGAATACTTTATTAATTAATAAATTGATACAAAAAAAAGAACAAAGTCATATACTAATGATATCGAAGTCATTGGGAAATAAATCATATTGAATTCGAGTACAAAAATTGTGAAGTCGATAGGTTCTAATCATCTGAAAAATATGCAGAATGCGCCAATCATCGAACGCAAAAATAAATCGGAAAAAAAAATATCGCGTATTTTCTGAGTGATTATTCTATTTCAATTAGATAATATCATTGTGATTATCAAAGTACGATTCGACCTAGGTTCGGATTCGAACATTTTGGACCTGAGGGATTTTACAGGGGAAGAGGAAATATTTTTGATGTTTTCTTTTCTTTTCTGTAAATAGGAGCTCAAGAAAAACCATCATTTATTGATGCAATTCGAGATACACCAGCAACAGTAGTTGAAGCAATAATTTGTTTTTTTTCCATTTGGTCCATTGTTGGTCTTTGGGGATATCATACATATTTAATTTGTCGTAGTATAACAACAAATGAAGATGTAAGTGTTAAATAAATAAAAAAAAGAAATTTATATTTGTTCTTTTTGTTCAAAAAGATTAAAAATACATGGAATGCATCTCGACCTGGCATGACTATGAAAAATCCTTATTCAAAAGGACATTCATGTTTAAATTGTTTTTCAATATTATGTGGACCATTACCACCAAGTTTTCTTAATTTAAGAGCTATAGTTAAACCAGATGATCATATTAATATGACAAGAAATGCCATGATGAATACTAATAATGCTCAAGACTTGATAAGATATCAACATGAAGAAAACCGTCGTACGAATAATAATGTAATATATTCATTTTTTTTTTTTTAATTAATTAAAATATAAAACAAAAATTTATATATTTTTTGTTGTTGTTCTAGCGAGTGTATACAACAATGACACATCCATATTCCGAACGAAAACAAAATAGTTATCCACCGCGTGATTATGTTTAATATGTCAGATTTTTTTTTTTCGTCCTCTTATTTTATTTTATTTTTTGCTTCTTATATTGCGTTCCACTATGTGAATTACTCTTTTTGTTCATAAAAATCAAGCGTGCTTACTTTTTTTTGTCAATCAAAAATAAAATAAATATATCTTAAAATGATAATTCTTATTAATTTATCATTTAAATTAGAGAATTATTTGTTTTGTTTTTTTTTTAAATTCAATTTTAAATGGTTATTCATGGTTGAATAGAATGAATTTTTAATAGTTTAGAATTACAAAAATAAATAGATCATAGAAACAAAAACGTTTCTGAAATCAAACAGTATGAATACGTTTAAAATAATAAAAAAAAGGATCTAACTAATTGTGGCACTACTGTAAAAAGAGAAATGCATTTACTTAGTCATGCAAATTAACTAGTATATGTTATATCGTATGCATGGAATATAAAGATGATCCCAAGTTTGGTAGGCGTGTTGATAGTTCAATTTAGTTATTCTTTGTCAAAAATTACTAGAGCATGTTTATGTAAGTTAAGTATGATTGGTTTTATTTTTTGCACCTTACGAATGTAATTTACCATGTTCTATTATTCAGGTAAGATTTTTTTTAAATTTTAATTGATAAAATTATATTTAAAAACAAAAAGAAAAGATGTTTTTAGTTTTTAGCATTCAAAAAACACTTTAACGAAAAGAAGTTTGAAAATAACAAAAACTAAATAAGTAAATTGGCTAAACGAAGTCTAATTTAATTTATATGTAATATGAGCATATTTAATCGTACTTAAATATCACACTAAATCAAAAAAACCGTTAATAATCGTTTATAAAAACTCCAAACGCATAGTCATTTTTTTATTTCACAAACCTTTTCATCTTCTCAACATATACATACATCATGAATATCTTTACAGTTACTCTTGTCGTACTTCTCGTTATATCAATTGGACATGTCTATGGTCATCCAGCAGCATCGTTACATCGACCAATTGTTGATTATCAACATGGTTTTAAAATTTTACAATTTCATCCATTGTCAAACAAGCATAATCATCAAATACCATCAAATATAAATGATGCAAATGAATTCTTATTACCATACAATGATCGTCCTCGTAAACGTTTAATAGACTTTTAAAAATAAACAAGAAAATGTTTATTTGTATTGAAGAGAACAAAAATATAAAATAAACTTAATAAAAGAAAAGAAATATATTTTATGATGTTTTAAAAATAAAGAAAATACAAGTTCATGTCATATAAATAAACTTCTTATTTAAGTTTGCCAATAGATTGATGTGCACATCTAAGATAGTAGAATATCGTCATTTTTCTTTTCTTTATCATTGTTTAATATAAAACTTAAGACAAAATCGAACAGGAAATTACATTCTCTTTTGTTTTTTTTTCTTCTTGCTTCCTTGTTTTATATTAGCTATTCAAAGTTCTTAAGTAATAAAAATATTTAGTTTCACAAAATAAGAACTAATTAAAATAGAAAAAAGAAAGGACAACATAAAGTATTTTCTTAGGAAGTTGATTGTTGTAAATTTATTAAATGTCAACAAACTACAGAAGAAACTGTATCGATATGCTTGTATGATTTATTCTCGTGAGACATGCGTGTTAATTCAGTACTCGCACATTTTATTTCGACAAGTTATTTTTGTAGCTTGTAGCATTTTTATTTTAATCATTTTATTTTTTTTTTTATGTCTGCTAATTACCATCATTGTCGTGATCCGTTTCTTCTTCTTTTTTTTTTTTGTTGTCATGCTTTTTCTCATTGGCAGCATATTCTCTGCTATTCATTTTATTTAAAAAAAAAGTCGTCTGCATTCTACATCTAACATTAAGTCATTAATAGAACACAAGCAAAAATAAGATTCGCCGATGTCATTTTATTGTTTTCTGTTCTTTTTCTTCTTCTTTTTAGTTTTTTATTATGTAAGAAAATGCATTTTTTTGAATATAACAATTAAATTTAGCATTTAATTTTTCATATTTATTTACAAACGATTAATCATATTTAAATAAAGAAAAAAGAATATGCAATCATCAACAACAAATATCAATCGTGGACATATTCCTCCTAAATTAAGTGTCTTCGTTTTTGGACATAACGATGATGATGATGATGATCCAAAAAGTGTCAAAAAATTTCCTGAATACGACCATGAAGTAATTGAAAACAGTTTCAGTATTGATAGTGACAACGACGATGACGACAATCTTATCCTTTCAGGTAGAATTTGTTGATGTCATGTCTGTGAATATGTGTTTCAGTAAACTTACACCTTTTTTATGTGTGTCACCTACAGTTGTCCGTGTGTTAAGTTTGCTCTTATATCGATACATTATTGCTACCCTTCTTCCATTTAAATGTTTGGCACTTGACACTTAATTTATAGACGTATAATCAACAAATCTTCCCATTTTTTCATTCTTGTGCTTATACGAGCATGTATAATCAGTCTTTGATGGATCAAAATAATACTAGTAGAGAAACGATGGGAGCATCTATAATTTTAGCTTTATCAACGATTGAAGAAAATATTAATGAGACTGATAATAATAGTGATGTTCAACATCAAAATATTAATAACAGTCATTGTCGACAAACGGATAAGCAGTCACCTCGACAAAGTATTAACTATGATGGTAAGAGAATAAATTCTAATAAATAAAAAGCTTTCGTTTTTTATTCATGAGATTTATTACTAATATTAGAGTGTCTGATAAAGCTAAACCTCTTAGAAAAATCTAAATTCAACAAATAATCTGACATGCACATGTTTTCTTTTCTATAAATTATATTGCCTATATTCATATACTTGTCATTGTCATTTATAACAAAAATTCAATACACAAAGAAGAATTCTTTATATACATCAGTGGAAAGTCAGAAATGGTATCTTGTATGTCAAATGATAGACATGCCTGACAAACACATTAAACAAGTAGAAATGATCGTCAAGCCCTTCACCTACATGACGAACGATGGATCATTATTAGTCTAGAGATAGATATGAAGAACATCATCATTTGTAGAAGTTCTTATAAACAAAAAAAACAGAAGCGAAAGAAAAATAGTAGGAGAAGATAGGAAAAAAAAACACAACTTATGATATATCATCGATCTTTAAGCAAGATCTATGCATATTGATTAAACTATCAAAATACTCTTGGGAAATACTTTCACGATGGCATCGATAATATCCACTAGGATTCGTAGTAGTGTTTGAATAAATACAATTATACTGTTATGTACTTCTGTTCGTCATAGATGACTGATGAGTTGTTGGAGAACTAGTATGTTATTATACTCTGGCTTGATTAGTTTTTTTTTTCTGTCTTTCTTTGTTCTAATCGATCAATTTAATCTATTGAATTTTAGACCGTCCATATCGTTTACAACATAAACCACATGTTAAACATATAGATGATGTATCTCAAGAAATTGATATAACATCAAGAAAAACTACAGTAACACAAATATATAGTGAAGATAATCCATATAAGTAAGTGAATTAATTTATTTATTTGAAAATATAAAAATCATTTATTTAATTTCTTTTTTATTTGACTTGAAAATCTTTTATACATAACACAAAAGAAAAAGAAACGTTTGATGCATAGTTTTTCATATTAATAAATATATTGACAGGAATTATAAAAATGTGGCATTGTCATTGTCAATCTAAATACAAGTGACAAGGCCGTATAAATGAATAGTTCTTTTTTTCTTTACAAGTTTTAATTATGTTCTTTTTTCATGAATAAGCAACTTTTTTTTTTTTAAATTGATACTTAATAATGAGTATTGTTTTGAAAGCGACAAAGAAATTTTATATCGACATCAATACTTTAGAATATACATGTTTCATAGTTACGTTGTTCTCCTTTTTTCTATGTAATAAAGAAATAATCAAATAGTGAAAATGTAAGACTGTAATAATCATATTCGTCTAGTGCACGGAAATTATTTCATATCATTTAGATTTATTGTTCTTCGCTTCATGCTTTCTTTCATCCGTCAACCTTATTATTTCTTTTTATAATCTTGAAGGAAATAAAAATATAAGACGAACACGCACATACAGAAATTTCTCACGTCTTATTTCATTATTAATAAAAGGAAAAAAAAAATTTTCTTAAAAGATATATAAAATTATATTATTCTATTTGTTTATTGTATAGTCTAATTAATCTTTATCGATTTTGAAGTTCGTCAACCCACTCATTGTGTGTCAAAACTGTTTTATTGAGAAGAATAGTGCAAGTAGTTGTGCTTGTCAATGCATGAATATCTTTTTTCTTTCTTTCTTTCTATTCTGAGCTTTATTTTCAAGTTGAAATAGCGACTCTATAGATTTTGCTCTAATCCGAACAGCTGAACTGATCAATATAATAAATTTTGTTCTAATTTGCATGCTAAATCATGACCATCCGTAGGCATACGCAAATGGAGATATAGCCTAAAGGAGGAAACGATAGAAACAGAAGTCATTTTTCCCCTATCATCATCGATATATTTATAGTTTTATACTTGACTAACATCATTATTTAGTATTATGTTGTTCAATAGATCGAAAGAAAGAAAAAAACTTTTGTTTCTACTTATTCTAAATTGTCTTATTATCTTTCTGTCAAAAGAAGAAGATTCAACTAAAACAAAACAAAAAAAAGAAGAAAAAAGTAACAACTCGACCATTCTTACTTATCTGAAGAATTAATTTCGACATCTAATCGTAAATAATTAATCTAATTTAGTCCTAGTACCTATGCTCTTTTCGCGTTTTTTCTTCTTATCTATCCATATTTTGCTTTAATAAACGACAACGACGTGTCATTCCCAGTTTCCGATTCATCCACGCACCCTGTTGGTTTCAGAACGGATATGATCGAATTAGACGACAAAAAACCCGAGCAGAAAAGAAGAAGAATGAAAGACACTTCCTTACAAACTGCTTTTTCTAATGCACAAACACATACTGACACACTAAAACTGAAAGATGTTTGCATGTCATCAACATCATCACCATCGTCATATTTATTATTGATTGTAGCAATCACAATATTGGTGCACATAAGAATACAACTACTGCTCCACTTATTGTTGTCACAAATGATGAAACAGATAGAACATCATCAGAACATGTCGTACATCATCCATCTAAAGTTAACAAAACAAAATCTTCCTATCGACCGATTACATCCATCAATATGGATAACATAAGTTCAAAACGTATAAGAATATAATTTAGTATTAAATATAATATGAAATTTCTTTATTTTATTTTTTATTGTTAAAGATTATATTAGTTCATCTTCATGTCCTGAATCTCCGACATCGTCCGATAAAAATTCATCAACAAGAACTAATCCAGCTAATTTATCACCCCCTTGTATTCCTCCAACATCAACTTCAATTTCACATAGTAGTGGAAAACGACGTGGAATTGGTCATCGAGCCAGTTATAAACGTGCACATAAAGGACGATTAGTATGCATATCTTTTTTTTTTTTCATAATTATCAGCAAATAATAAACTTTTTCTGTTTTTAAGTCTATTGATCATACACCTAATGAATTATTTATTGAATTACAAGAATTAAGATTAGATGAAGAGAATGAATATTATTGGCATGAATGTGCAAGGTAAAACAATGAAAATATAATGTTTTAAACAGAAAGATCTTTTATTTTGAATAGATGGATCCGATATGAAGAAGATTTTGATGTTGAAATACAACGTTGGCAAGGTTTGTATTACTATAAGTATTTATTTTTATTGTTATAGTTTTTTTTTTAAATTTTTTTAGCACCAAGAATTGGTTGTTTAAATTTTCATAGTTTACTTGAATTACGTCGTGGTTTACAATATGGTTTGTAGATTTAAAATTAAAATTTTGTTTTATTGAAAGAAAATTATTCTTTTGTTTTTTATTTTAGGTATTGTTTTACTTGATCTTGAAGAAGAAACATTAGAAGGAATTTATGATGGTATTATTAATGATGCTATTGCTATGGGACAAATGAATAAAGATCATAAAGATGAATTACTACGAATTTTAACATGTGATCATAGGTATTTATTTTAATAAATAAATTTCTTTGTTTTTTGTTTTTTTTTCATAATTGAAATTAATTTCTATAGACATCCAGACTCTCGTTCTTCATTTCGACGTCGTTCATCTATTTTTGATTTTCCTCAAACAAATACACGACGATCAAGTTTAGCTTTTCGAAAAAGTGAACAAATTAATTATGATGGTACAAGACGAAGAAGTTTATTAGAATTAAAACCTAATGGAGACTTAAATAAAAATTTAAAAAATCTTGTTGTTAAAGTTCGTTTATTTTCAATTCTGATATAAATTAATTATCTATTCTCTTTTGTTTTTTGTAGTATGATAATATTGATGAATCTGTTGTCAGTGATTTATGTTCAAAACAATCATCATCTGAACAAAATAATAATATTAGCAGTAGTAAAGAAAGTGTTAATCAATTACGGCCAACATTCTTCACCCAACGGCTGTCACAAGTACAAACAAAAAAATCACGGGATTCAATTCCATACAAAGTAATCAATGAAAACATTAGATAATCAATCAAAAAGCTTGTTTTCCCTTTTGAGAATTCATGTTTATGTTAAAGCAAAAACAAAAAACCATTTTTCATCATAATAAATAAGATTTTAGTTATTCATATAATCCATATATATATATATATATATATATATACATAGAAGATATAAGATAGTTTTTATTTTACATTAAGTGAAATAATAAGAACCAATCGCATGTTAGATTTATATATTTTTCATAAGGTAAAATTTCTTAACATGCGAGTAAAAGTTAATAGTGTCGGTTTTCTTAAATTGTTAATAAAATAGACAAGAAATGTTTAACTTAGATTTTGTGATAACTGGACTTATTCTCTTTTCTATTATCAACTATGGTTAAGTACGACTTGTCATATCTGAATGGGAATCATATTAAATATCAACTTTTCGGTAATAAATAATTCTTTATTCATTATCACGTAAAATTTGAAAGAAATACATACCTTAAAATTTAGACATTATCTTCTAAGTGATGAACTTCTGAATACTTTTCGTACTTATATATTGATTGTTAGAGTAGATAAATTGATTATTGATATATATATCGTATTTGACTTTAAAATTAACTGTGAAGTTTGTACAGATATATAGATCTATAATTGTTTTCTTGTCAAGGACAATACATATTAGTCGTGCAATATTTCATTCGTTCATCTGTCAGATCATGATGATATTAAACATAATCAATATAAAATTAACTTTATGAATATTCTATAAAAGTGAAACAACAGTAACTGAAGGATATGAGTTCATATCCGGATTCACGTTTTGTTGAAACTAATTAATTTCTAGATCTACGACTCAGTATAGAATCTTTCGTCTTGAAAAAAATTTTATCTATCAGACACGACGTACCAGTATATATTTCCTGTGAATAGATCTAAAAATAGTCATTCATAAAATTTTTATATATAAGTATAATTCGACAACATCTTAATTAAAGAAATAACCCTTTTACGATATATTAGTCTTAATTTTATTTGAATACTCTATAGATTTGAACTTTTATGATAATATTATTTAATTTTTTTTTTAGTCTGATGTAATGCGACGTATACCAAATGATGCTGAATGTGCCGAAGTACTTATTGGTAGTGTGCGTCATTTAACAAGACCTATTATGGCATTTGTTCGTCTTTCACGAAGTCAATTAATAGGTAAGATTATTTCAATTTTTATATCTATTTTGATGTGCTTTTTTTTTTGCCTTTTCATTTAAGATAATATGAGTGAAGTTCCATTACCAGTTAAATTTATCTTTTTATTTATTGGTCCAGCTATGGAAGAATATTTTGAAATTGGTCGTTCTCTCAGTACTCTTTTTAGTACTCCTGTAAGTAAAGATTTTCTTTTTTCAGTAAAGTTTTTTGTTGAAATTTTATTGTTTTTTTTTTAGGATTTTCGTGACATAGCTTATCGAGCAATGGATCGTCGCGATTTGCTAGGTGGTATAAATGATTTTTTTTCGGA
>CAJNOL010001158.1:0-77457 GCA_905250125.1 Rotaria sordida | reverse complement strand
TATACTGTTAATGGAACAATAAATAGACTCTGTTGTATATTTTTGTTATCCCTTGTTCATTCAATCGATTATCATACACTTCAAAACAAATAAATAATTATTCTACTGGTGGAAAATTTAACCATTGGCTATGTTCACTTTTTCAAGTCCTTTTCTCAAAACTTTGTTAGATGAAACTTGTGTTAACTATTTAAGTAAACAGAAAAGTATCGAGCTACACAGACAAAAATTCAACAGATATCTGAAGAATTTAGCTGTTACGAATTTTGTTTAAATAGTGATCTGCAACTTTTGTATTCCTATTATTATGTTTTAAAAGCTGTAAATTTTAAACCGCTATCTGCATGAAATAGCTAGCTTAATTAAATAACTACGATCATGTCGTAAAAGCGCTACATTTTAAATAGCCACGGAAGCTTTAGATAGCTATGCAAGTGCTTAAATAGCTATCCAAGATTTAAACAGCTATGAATGTTTCTTTAAATAGCTGAATGTTTATTTAAAAAGTATCTCTATTGAGAAGCTACGGGTTTTAGTACCGAAGTTTTTCTGCTTTAATATTGAGCGAATAAACCTTGAAAGATTTTCCCCTGAGAAGAAGCCTAAACCAGCATCTTCACAATCTATTCTTCGTTTTGAGAATGAAATGTATTTGTCTGTAAAAGAAACATGAAGAAGTTGTGCTTAGTGCAGCAACAAAAAGGACAAGTTAAAACAAACATCGAATGTTTCACTTGCAAATCAGTATTTTGTTTAAAAGATAAAAAAAATTGTTTTTTTTTTTTGATTATCATAAGATTTTTATGTAATCATTTTGAGCTAAATAAAATAGCATGATTGAAGAACTACTTTTTGATGAAGAAAAAATTTCCGTCCTCAAAGGGTTAAAAGATTCATAACGTTTATCTCTTAATGAAACATAAATTACATGTGATAACTTAATTGACTGAATAATATGATTTTTATTATATTTAATTCAATAGAAAAGAAAGTAGAAGCTACATTGTCTTGTCAAGACATTTCATTAACAAGAAAACACATATGAAAATGATCTAATCCACAAAGATAAATGATAATTGATGGATACTTGAATAATTGAATATTACTTGAAGCTTATGATGAAATGACTTACTTTGTTGTAAATATGAAGCACTTTATAAAAATAGAAACAAAGTAAATTTTGATACAACTCATATCTTTTCATGGTAGGAAGATGACAAATGGGAAGCAAGGACATTCCAAGATCAATCAATTAGCTGAAGATAATTGTAATAAAATAGAAAATTATTTAGAAATATTATCATTAACAGACATATTTGAATTAGGCTATACTACTATTATTTTATACAAAGATAGAATATCTGACACTTGACTCGAAATAAATATCAAACAAAAAGAAGTATTATAACAATTAACTTTACAAAAAAAGGTCACATATATCATTTTTTTATTATCATTCTGTTGCTATATTTTGAAGTTCAGTCATTGCTATATTTGCTTTACGTTTTATTGGCTTTCGTTTTTGTTTATTTTCAATTCTCTCTATTTGGTTTTTTAATTTTTGATATTCAATTTGTTGATATTGTGTTAATAACATATCACTAACAAGATCATTTTTAGCGACATATTTAGAAATTTCATTAATGTTCACAAGTAACTGTTGTTCTTGATTTAATACCATACTATCATCTTGATAATATTTTCGTTGATAGAATTGTACGAGACGAAGATAATCAATTTCATGAGAATGAGCAGGTAGAGAATGTCGACGAAGAATAGATATAGTTCTCGCTGTTGGTTGTAAGATCTCTATTAATGAATCAAGCAAAACACAATTGAATTTACCAAGATTGATAAACGGAACTAAACGAGAACGAACAATAACAGTACCACCACGTTGTGCCAAGACTCTACAAATAAAAATATTCAAAATAAAGACTCATTGAACTTTTATTTTATATAATTTTAAAATTTCGATAACTGCTTGTAGGAAATAAGATTATTAGTTTAAAATTTGTTCAAATGATCATACGTTTTATAGCTTTTGTTCACATCACGTTGATTATTAAGTAATTTAACATAAGCAACTTTGGACATTCCGAATATTAAATGATACAGATCAATAAGAAGTAAATGATTATTTAGTGTAAAATCGATTGAAGATGATGATGATGATATAATTCTTTTAAAAGTTTGCATATCATTTGAACTAGCTTTTATAGTAAAATGAAGAAGAAATGATTGTTCTTGTTCATTAAATAAGTCACAATCCAGTAAAACTTGATAAGGAAGAAGACATGATCGTTGAGATTTAATTATATACGGAACACAAATATTATTTATTTGTACCCAATGGTTTGATGAAGATGATAACATATTTTCATGAAAAAATTGTTGCTGTTGTTGTTGAACTACATAAGAATAAATTTAACTTTTATAAGTAGTTACCTTCATTATTAATACCTTTTTTATTTTTTTTAATTGGTGTTCTATCTTCTCTATTTAGTTCTAGATTTCCTGAAATTTTATTCTTTTCTACACTTTCTTTTATTGTTATTTTTGAAGATGATGTTCCAACAGGAATAGTTGGTACAATCGAAGGTGAACTTATTGTTTTTGATTCATTTTGTTTATCATTTTTCGAAGTTTGCTGTGCTCGTTCAATAAAATCAAGTATGTCTTCCCAATCAAGTAATTGGTCGACTAATTCAAAACATATCATCAAACTAAACGATCAAAAATAATTGCACTTACGTCCACCAATAATTGGAAATGTTAAAGTTCCATTAAGATGCCAGGAAAATATATGATGCATTAATTTAACTTCATTCTCTGTCATTGTATAGGTTTGAGCAATTGGTTCTATTATTGAAAATGATGATTGAGCTAACTGTTCCCATTGAGAAGAATTCGCAAGAACTCGTTCAATGTATCGTTTAACAACAAAACGTCGATCAGATCTAATAGTTTTTATAATTAACAAAATTTCTTTAAGAGATAAACATAAATAATTACCGATATAATACAACAATCATTTGATTATCCCATTCTTCCCAAGAAAATTGATGTAAACATGAAGGAGATTGGGTATTATTCATATCATGGAAATCTTTATCTGAAATCATTATTCTTAATAGAAATAAATCATTTCTAATTATTCATTCTTTTGAGTATTAGTTCATACAAACAAACAAATATTAGTATACAAAAAAAAAACAAACAAATAAAAAGTTATTCTCTTGTTTTGAAGGATATCAGACATGAATTGAGTCATCTTTTGTTGGTGCTTGCTGTGGCATAAGACTTTCGCGATTCTAAAATAAAAATAAAAAATAATTAAATTAAAACTAATAAGAATATTCTATTGAATTACTTCATAAGCCCAAAAACTACCAATATCAATAAGAATTGAAAGTACTAAACCACCTTGACCACTAAAAAAAAATAAGAAAATGTGCCAAAAAACAAAAATAAATATAGAAATTGATATTAATAAATAACCAATTAATAAGATCTTTTAATGTAATACGCATTGAATCAACAGGTTTAACCATATCAAATATTTCATTCTGAACATTATTGAAGGGTGGTATATCAGTTAGTGGTCTTGTGGATAGCATTTGAACCATTCCCTTTATTAAAGAAAAAAGAAAAAAATAATAAATTTAATCTTCATATATAAAAATGAATAAATAAAATTTACTCGATAAAAATAATTCAAATCACCCGGATGTAAAAAACCCTTATTTTCAGTATCCATAATTTGAAAGAGATAACGAAGACCTTGTGGTGAATTTCGATTTTCAAGTGCAAGAACAAAATCTAAATATGATTTGTAATCCATTTCACCGCCATATGTTAAACATTCTTGAAAAACACGTGCAATAAATACAGGTGTTAATGTACTTGAATTATATCTAAATTCAAATCAAAGAAAAAGAAAATATTAAATATAAAATAGTAATATAAAGACAAGATTTTACTTAGTTAATTCATCTCGTGATAATAAACCATTATGATCTTTATCAAGTTGTAAATAACGTGTATAAATTTTTGATGCTGATTGACATGAAAACCAATTTTGTTCAAGATCATCTACATCAGCATCTTCTTCACGTAACTAAATAAAAATTCAGATAAGCAGAATCTATTTGTTTTTGTTAGTGCTTACTTCAAGTAATTTATCAAGATAACCACTACATAGTATATCTGGTATAGCAATACGTCCTGTACGTAATGGATCAAGAAAGAAAAAAAATTTTCGTACTGCTGTACAGACATAAAATTTATAAAAAGTTTCTTGTAATTGTGATAATTGATGCATTGTTGGAATTAATTCATATATATAATCTTCTAAATCCTAATATTTTAAAATATTTTTATATGAGAATTGACATTATAGAGAGACATAAACATTACAGATTCTCGAAGATATCCTTGACCGATACTATCATAAAGTGATAAACCCATACGAGAATGATGATACCACATTTTACGCATTGTATATTGATATAAATCAAGTATACGTACACGACCATAAGGATCATTTTGATAAAGATCAGCAAAAATTGTTGGCGGAAAAAGATTACTAGAATTAATATCGGTTTAAAAATTTGAAAGAGTTTGATAAGAACATACGCAATAGCTGGAGTTGCTTTTTGAACGACTTTCATAAAGTCATCATAATTAATTTTTGGTGAGTCAGGATCAAGTGGAGGTGAAGCATTTTCTTCTAATAATGTCAATAACGACTAACAAATAAATAAATAAACAAATAAATAATATTAATTAGATAATTTTTTAATTTTTTACATTTGCTTCATCACTACTAATGATTTCTTGACTTTTTCGATGAAGAAATAAAGCACGTGCTTCTTCACGTAATTTTCTACCAAGTGGATCAGTTGGAATCTATAATTGAATTAATACACATAAATCTATATTATTGAAAAATATCTTTCACCATACATGTTCATAAAATTTCGGTATTTTTGACATATGATGTTGAGAATGTACTGTTGTTACATCTTTATGTATATTTGATTTTCTATTTTCTGTTGTTGTTACATCGTGATGAAGCGCCTCATGCCCTTCTCTCAAATATTTTGTAAATAAAGCAAGTTCTACAAAAAATTAAAATGAAATAAAATAAAAAAGTCTCTAGTCAACTTTGACAAAGGCACATGCAAAACTGTCAGACGCCATTTAACTCCATGTCTTGTCCTACAAACAAGATTCAATAAGGCTAAGTAAACTTAGAAATTTTCGAATCCATCGTTTGTTCGTGAACAGAGCAGTAATGGTCTCATAAATCTAAATAAATAACTGATTGTACGTTTTCTTTTTTCGTTACTTTTCTTTATTCTTTTCAATATTTGAGATTTGAAGTGTTTAATATACAGTTTTCTTAGCCTTGTCAAGTATTATTTATGAACAAAATATGCAATCGAACGGTATCTGACTGTTGGACATATGCTCTTGTAAGATGAAGTTTCTTTACCATCTTCTTCTTTTGCAACTTTGGGTTTTTCTAATTGCTTTTTAAGATTTTCAACAATTTTATCCATCTAGAAAAAAAAAGTTATTTGTTACTTTCAAAAAAAATGATAATATAATTGCCGACTTATTTTAACCAAAAGAAAACAAGCAAGAAGAAAAAGAAAAAATACTAGATTAAAACAAACAATTATTAAATGGCGTCGTTCATATAGCCATCGTTTAACTTCAGGCCATGATGCCCAAAGAATCCAACAAATGAGGTTTGCAAAATTTAGTGATACTTTTGTCGCTAACCATATAGAGAATTGATTAGCCCAACCAGGTGTACATAAACGATCACCACGTAAACAAGCATCAACAATTTGTTGGGCAACTTGTTCAGCTGTTAAAGTTACAAATGGAAGACGAAATATAATGGATTCATCATGACGATCAAATTCCGTATTTAATGTTGGTCCAGGTGTGACCAATAAAAAAGAAACATTATTATTATCATTGATCTGTTCTATTTCATAATCAAGAGATGTAGTTAATTGTGTTAAAAAAGCCTTTGTTGAAGCATACATAGCAGCACGTGGTGATGACATATAAGATATTTCGCTTGAAATATTGACTATACGTGAGGGTCGATCGAGCATTTTAGGTAAATAGTGACGAATAAGAAGAGTAGGAACACATACATGAAGAGCAATCATTTGTTCATATGTATTATCGTTTGCTGATATTTGTAAAAACGGTTTTGTACACCCTCGACCAGCATTATTAATAAGTATATCAATGTTAACATCGTTTAAAGCATCAATTTTATTGATTAAATTTTCTGCAGCATTTAATTCGGTAAGATCTTGAATAATTATATGAATATTAATTTTATCATTGATTTGTCGAAGTTCATCTGCTAATATACGAAGTTTTGTTTGTGATCTTGCAACCATAATTAAATTAAAATCATGTCGAATTAAATGACGACAGATTTGAGCACCTATACCAGATGATGCACCAGTAACAAGTGCATAGGATGATCGATTAGCCACAAGAGATAAACGATGTGATTGTCGTTTTGATGAAAAAAGATAACCGATAAACATGGATATTAGATAAGCGATTATATAAAATTTGCAAAGTAGACCAAGATAACTAACAGGAAGACAATAAAGAGAGACTAGGACAGTAATTGTTGCCAATGGTGACGAAGGCCACAAAAACGAAGTCATATCTATCTAGAAAAAGAAAGTCAATATGATATTTGTTCGTATGGAATTAGTATTTTTTTTCCTCAATAAACAAAAAAAACAGTAGTAAATTTGTTCAATGGTATACAGTAAGATTTGGATGCCGAGTTCGGATAAAAGTTAATGTAACATAATCAATATCTGTATTACCGGTTAAATCAAGTACAAGTAAATTATTCTAAATAGATAATAAAATATAAATATGAAAAAATGATTTTGATTCGTTTTTACCATCACTTTTTGTTCAAATAATTTTCGTATTCCATTGGAAGTAAATTTATTTCGTGAAATATTCAATGATTTAAGTTGATCTAAGCATAATTTTCCTAATTGATCAAATATTCCATCAGTTAGATTATTTTCTTTAAAAAAAAACAAATTGATAAAATTTCTCTAAAATAAAGACGAATCATTATTACCTGATAAATTAATTGAATAAATAAACATGAAATTTTCAAATACTTGTAATATACATATAGCTTGTTCTAATTTTAAACTTAACCGTTGAAGTGATAATTCAAATTTATCAAAAAACATTTTTAATGCTGATCGAATATTTGAATAAGCAGCTAGAAAAAAAAATACTTCATTCATTTAAATTTCCGAACAAAAAAAAAGAAAAATAATTTTCTTACCAATTTTATTTGTTTTACAAAGTTGTTCATATACAAGAACTGGATCTTTTTCAATATAAGTTGCTTTTATCTAAATATAAAATATATTCCCAATCTTGTCGATCATAAAGTGTCACAGAACATGCATAAATATTAAAGTTATCATGTAATCGTTTGAGAACTTGATAACGAAGACTTGTTAGAGTGTCCGATGGTGACCTGTAAGATTCCAGAAAATAAATTTTTATAAAAAAAAAAAAGAAAAACTTTTGACTGATTTTTACATTGGTATTCGAAGTTTTTTATCTTCGCTTGTTCGTTGAATTGTATTTGCTAAACATCGAATAATTCTTGTAGTTCGATCATGTGAAATTGAAGATGGAAGAAGTATAGTTGTAGTTGTTGTAATTGTATTGGTCGACGATGTTGATGATGGATGTCGAGATCTTGTTGTTGATTTTGGTGTCATTACTTGTAGAACTGGTGAAAGTGATGTAGTAGGACGAGATGATACAGGTGATTCTTTTTTTAATGGTGAAAATAAATCCAAATCATCAAAATTAACAAGATCAATATCGTTTGATAGTTGTGGAAGAGATGGAGGAATAGATGTAGAAATTTTTACTGGAGATTTAGTATCAGTTATTGTTCGTCTTCGTTTACGTGCTGGTGTATGTGATGATGATACTGATGGTGAACGTGATCGTTGAAGATGTTGTTTTCGTGTTTTTGTTGTTGTTGAAACAGATGAATCTTCAATTTCAATTGGTTCTGTATCATCAACAACCCAATGTTTCTCATTAGTACTTATTCGCTCATATTCAGCATCAGATACAAATGGTGTTAATTTAGATTTTTTCATTTTTAAAGGTGACTAAATTATTGTTTTTTTTTTTTTAAATTATAAAAATTCTATTAATAAATTCATTAAAAAAACAAGAAACATACTCGTTTATTAGCTGTTGCATCATCATCTGTTCGAATTCCGCGTCGAATATTATTCATTATATTTTTATATTGTGGTCGTTTATTAGTATGATTTTCTATATTATCATCGATACTATCATTACTATTGGAATTGTGTTCTGATGTTAATGTTCTATTTAAAGAAAAAATATTTTATTATTTTTTTTCTTATTGTAGAATATTTTTATTTTAGTTATACTTACGTTTCTTCTTCATCTGATTCATTTCCAAAATCACTACGAACAACTTTTTGTGTGCAATAAGTTGGTTCATCCTCTAAACATTAGAAATTCATCGATGATGATCTATGTAAAAAAAAACAACAATTAATTACTTCTCATAGAAGCTAAAAGTAATTCTTTTAAACGATTAAATTTTCGATGATCGTCTGGTGACATATTTTCATTGTATAATGTTAAATAATCAACAGCTGTATAACCCTAAAACACTCAAATATTTTGTTGTTTTTTATTTTCTAAATAAGAGAAAAATTTTTTTAAAATAAACAAACATTATTTGTACGAATATTTGTTTTTGCACCATATGAAAGTAATATTTCAATAATATCTAAGCATCCACTATTACAAGCATCGATCAGAGCAGTTATTCCATTATTAGCTTTTATATTAATATTTGCTTTACAATCAAGAAGATATCGAACTATATCAATATGTCCATGATTAGCTGCTTCATGTAATGGTGTCCAACCGTGATTATCTTGAAGATTAATATCATCCTATATGTATATATATATGTGTATATATAAGATAAATATAAGATAAAAAAATATTTTTTTTTACCCCTTCAGAAATAAATTGTTTGACTTTTTTTAAACCATTTTTTTCTTTACAAGCTAAATGTAAACGGCTTTCACCATAACAATTTCTCCAAACTTTTTTTCTCTATAGAAAAGAAAGAAAAGAAACATTAATCTTTGTTAACAACAAGTAAATATTCATGTACTTGTCGACTTTTACCACGTATCGTTGAATCTAATTCATTTTCATCTTCATCATTATCATCTTCATTTTCTGTTTCATCTGAAAGTGTTGCTAAAATTGCTTCATCATCATCATTATCACTTTCATTTGCATTAATATCTTCATCATCATTATCTTCATTGGATTGTAAAGAATCTGTTATTTCACTATTACTACGTTCTGTACGACGTAAAATTTCGCTATAATTTTCTTTTGTTATTGATGGTTGAATATTAGCCATAAATTCTTCTAAATCATCATCCAAACGTATACGTGGATCACGTAATTTCATACCAAATACAAGTGAAGCTGCCATTCTCTATTACAAATAAAAACATATTCGATGATTAAACTCAGAAAAAAAAACAAATGGAATTTTACAATTAAACTTCGATCATTTGTTGACCGAGCTATAGTTAAAACTCGTTTAAATGTTGTTATTCGTACATCAAGATCAATTTTAAGACGATATTCACATTTAATTATTTCACAAAGAGAATAACCTTGCTAAAAAAAAAAGAAATAAAATTTTCCATTTAATTTAATTTCAAAGCAAAAAAAAATCAAAATAGAATACTTCAACATCAGCTCGTGAACCTAAACCAATTCGACAACTCATTTCACGTCGAAAATAATTAATACTTTCTTGCCAATCTTGTAAATCTTGACAAATACTACCAAGTGATGAATAAATAGTTGCCATTTCATTTTCATCTAAATTTAATTCTTGTGCATGTTTTAACTAAATAAGATTGATTTTGTTTTTGTTAAATCTTCAGTTTTTTTTTTGGGAAATTAAAATTTTAAATTTATTACTTGTTTTAGATAATATTTTTTACTTCGTTCATTTCGCTTGAGACGAGAAAATGTATCAGCACATTTTTCTGCTAAACGCATTTTTTTTCTTAAATCTATTTCTTTATCATATCGATCTTCAAGTCCAGTTAAAATTCGTTGAACTAAAAATTGAATGATTCTATAATTAATAATAATAATATTTTCAATTATAGGAGTTTTACCATCAGCTAAATCACGAAGAGCTTTTTCTTTGATTGGATCATTTTTTCGATATCGATAAATTTTTAAAAGATAATTTTTTGCACCTTGGTAATCATCAAATAACAGAAGTGCCTAAAAAAAAGTTTTCAAAATTATTCTTTTCTTTCTAAAAACAAAAATATTCGATGATCAAAATTTTACTTGAGCAATATCATGTAAACATGATAAATATTCAGTTGTATTTTTTGCTAATTGTGCATAACGTAAAGCTTGTTCCATAGTAGCAATGATTTCTTTCTTATATTGTAAAAAATTTGGAACACTTAAGTAGAACGTAGATACTGATGAATGCAGACGTGCTAATTCTTCATGTAGTTGATGCTTTCTAGAATGAAAGAAGATCGAAAAAACAAGTCATAGCATATATTTATAAAACGAAAACTAGAAATAGGGAGAGATATTCATTCAAATTGAAAAATATTCATATATGGGCCTGTAGCAGTTCACAGTTTCTGTGAACTGTATAGGTTTATGCGAAATCAAATATATCCTGTTTTACTTTTATGCTTACATTACTTTTAAATCTGTAAAAATATTTTAGTCTTTTTAGGTGTCGATGAAAGAAGTACGTCCATTCATGCACATACAGGCCCAATCCACATCCAAAAGGATTAAAGAGACTAGAGGATGAATAATAGGAAAGTTATAGTAGCCTGAAAATCATAAAAGTAGAATTGAATCAAATTTAATTTCTTGTGGATCTCTTAAAAAAAGAACTGATCACTATATTCAGTTCTCAAAACAGAAGAGGTTTATATAAGTGAGACCTGTTACACGTCTAGATCCAATCTGCTTGAACAGCTCAGCTCTTTTGAAACGAATTAGCTATGAGTTCCAGTTCTTTTTAAAAGAACTGGATGATTGATGTTAGTTCAGTTCCTCGATCTCGAACTACCAGCCGAATAACTCTTTTTTTTACAATATTATCTGTATTTTTCTTTTGTGAACAAATGATAATAGAAAAAGAATTCTATTTACTTGGCTAGTTCTATGGCACTTTTAATATATTGACTTAGAGCTTTAAGATTAGCGCCAGATTTATCACCAGTTGTATATTTTTCACTCATAGCATTGGCTAAATAAATAATAAAATATTTTGTCAATGAAGGTTAATTTTAAATAATTTCATTTACCAATATTGATATATGTTCGAACACGTCGTAATGCTAAATCTTGTTGTCTTTTTTCAATATCTTTTATTTTAATATTTTGTTTTGTTTTCATATCAATTTTAAGTTGATAATCAAGTTTTTCAATCATTAATAAACTATTTTTTGCTGCATCTAAACTTTTCTTACCTATTTCACGTGGAAATTGATCACGTTCAGAATCATGTAATATTTCATCTTGTAAATAACTTAACCATACCCAATAAGTATGTGCTAAACATGTATATGCTTGTTCAGTACGTTCATCATCAGCATATTCTTGTGCTGATGATAAAAAATTTAAATGATGTTTTTCACTTGTAGAAAATTCATTTTTAGCAAAATAACATTCACCTAAAAATCGATGACAATAAAGAATATCTTCACGTAAATCAGCTTTTTGTGCTTCATCTAATTCAAGTGTAAAATATTTTATAGCTTGATCATATTTTCCTACAAAAAAAAAATTACAAATTCGATTGAAATAGTTTTCTCATTATTATTGAAGAAAATTACCAATAGAACGACATGCTTCAGCTGCTTCATGATAAATATAAATTTTTTCGTTTGGATTTCGTGAACCAACATGATAAATTCGTTCAGCTTCTTTTAAAAGTTCTGTAAATTTAAAAAATTAATTTCATTTTAAAATTTTAAAATTCAAAAGAAAAATCATTACTCTGAACTCGTCTTTCATCCATTTGCTTGAATAAACATCTACAATATAAAATAAAAAATTATTTCATCTAATTCATTTTATTTCTATAGAAAAATAAAATATCTATTTCAATTGTAAGAAAAAGAAAACAAAACATAAAATCTGACAAAATATCAATTAATTTAATTATTTTGTTGTTGTTTCTAAAATAACAACATAAAAAACAATGATTATAATTAGAAAATTATTCAATTTGAGTTTTTACTTTCAATTCATCTTTAACAGTTTGATAATTTGATAATAAATGAAGAATTTGTAATAAATTCTCTTCATTATATTTTCTTGTTGTTATCAAATCGAAATTATCATTACCTAAAAGAAAAATTTATTTTATTCATTGATTTATTTCTTGTTAATTTTAAATGAATTAATTTACTGATTATCGATGATACATAATCAATTGTTTGTTCAATCATACACCTTTATTAAATATTAAGAATAAGTAATTTTCAAAAACAACTATATTACCATTGATGACCATCAAAGATTTCACGCGTCTTTCGAATATCACCTCTTGATGGTTGATATTGATTATTTGTTGAATAGATGTGGCTTTTTTTCGACAATAATTTTGACTTATTAGTTAAATTATTGTTACTATTAATTTCATCATCATCGCTTGATGAAAGATCAATTGAAAAAAAATGTCGTTCACACAAACCATTACTATATGATATTGGATGATTCCATGGCAATGAACGATTACATTTAGCCTTGGCACAACGATGAGATTTATTGACTACAGATGATTTTATATTTTGTTGATGAATTTCCGTCATTTGTACACGATCTAAATTACGAAGTATTTAAGATATGATAACTATAACGGTTGTACATTTAACAAAAGAATTATTATTTGTTCGTTCGGTATTATTCAATTGGTTCAACATGTTTAACAAACGAAGGTCTACTAGTAGGTGTGGATGATTCATTGCATAATTTCTATCAGGAATACACAAATGCACTGGTTCAAATCGTCTTATCACTGGATCTATTGAAAAGATATTTGCATAGAATAATTTGGCATAGCTTACAATATTGTTACATCATATCTTCGTCGTGATCATTTTTATTTTTTCTATTTTGATAGTTTTGTTAACTAGCGTCATCTCTATGATAGACAATTATAATTCTTTGTCTCGATCAATTAGTAGAGAGTGTCATCTATTATTTTTTTCTAACAATGACTAGCATAATGTTTAGTACAAATATTATTGAGATCTTCCTGATTCTGAATATATATAAATCTTCAATAACGATCTAGTTATGAAAAAAAAGTCATCACATAGTGCATTTAGAATTAATCACTGAAAACCAAGCACATTCGATGCATTGGTTAGTAGATAAAATTTTTGAAAAATCAATCTTAGTTTTACTCTTTTGATATTTTGGATAAAATTTTCTACTAGATAAATATTTTGATTTTTGTTAATTTTAAAATTAATACATATATTTTATTTATTTAATCATTGGTATTTGTTATCTAGAGTGATATGAAAACACAAATGAAACAATAAATTCTATAATAATTGAAAAAGCAGCGAAGAACGTGAATACTTAGTTCTTTCTGCACTTCGTTATTATATTAGCTAGTCTATTTATCCCACAGAAAAATAAAATGTCAATTAATTTTAGTGCGTAAGTGCTTGTTGTGACGAATACGATTCATAGCTACCGCCAATAACATTGTTTGTATTGTCTACAAGACCAAGGTCACCAAATGATGATCCAAGACCTTCATCATAACCACCAATACCACTACTTGCATTGTAAGACGAAGATGATTCATAGCTGTTTGATAAAACTCCACCAGCACCACCAGCCCAATTAAGGCCAGCACCTTCGCCCCAACCAAGACCAGCATCTCCAATCGAAGAAAAACCACCGCTAACACCATAAACATCGGCTGCGGATGAACCAACACCATAGTTAGCAGCATCAACACCAACACCAGTACCAATATCACCTGCTTGATAGCTTTCATAATTGGATAATTGAAAGTTTGATATTCCACCAGCAGGAGGGGACTAAATAGACAAAACAATGTCATAATAACTAGTATATTTTTCTTGCAGTTGATAATATAAAGATATTAAATTGAAATAGACTTACAATATCTTCAACAACACCGGCTTGTCGAGCTTGTGTGAGAAGTGTTTGAGCATCTTCCAATTGAGTACCATAACGTGCTACGTATTCAGCTGGATTAGCACGTTGAATACCCAAATTTTGAAATCGTCGAACGACTTGAGCCTTGGGTGGTTCGTAACTATAGATAAATAGTAATTAGAAGAAGTGTTATTCGATCTATCAAGATTTTATACACACTAAATGATAATGTTACGTGGTTTTGGGATGACTGGAGGTGGAGCTCGTTGAATAATAACACGACGTTTCTGTTGTGTTCGATATGGTAACCAACGTTCGACGATAATATCACGTGGTTTAGGTGGTAGGGGTGGCAAACGTTCAATGATTACTGAACGAGGTGGTACTGGTAAAGCTGGAAGCCTCTTTGTTATGACTAAAAATTAAAAATATTTTCATTTGTAAATTCATCTATCTCTTATTAATAATTGTACCTTGTATGCCTACTGGTGGAGGCAATTTTGGTGGAGCTTCACGAATAACAATTGGTGGCAATGGAGGCGGTGGTGGTGGACGTTGTCCTGCATAATTAGGTATATAGATAACATTTTTTTAAACAAATTTTTACTAACGTATGTAAAGTGGAGGAGGTGGAGGTGGTTGAGGTGGACGAACTTCTTTGATGACAAGAGGCTAAAATTGCCGAAAAATAAATCTTTCTTTTTCGTAAATTATGTACAATTTGCTCATTAAAATACTTACACCTGGTGGAGGAACGGCTGGTGGTTGTAAAAATCGAATGAGAACTCGTTGAGTATATGTTTGTAGACCGCCTGGAGCTGGTCGTCGTATAACTTCTGGATTAGGATCTTGATAGAGACCTTGACTATCAGTTGCGTAAGCTGCTGATGCAGATGATTGTTGTTCTAAGCTGCTAGCACTAAAAGCAGCATCACTGGCTAGAAATGCTCCTGAAACATTTTGCTGTTCCAAGCCACCTTGTAAGTCACCAACACTTGCTTGAACACCAGCTCCGCCATCAACAAGAACTGCTTCAGCTCCGTAACCCGCTGCAGATGCGGATTCATAACTTGCATAGCCTCCTTGTGCTACATCTTCTAAACCTCCAACAAAAGCACCACCCTGTAAACTTCCACTATAACCAATACCTCCCGCATTTCCATCAAAGGCAACACCATCTTCATCTGAAGTAATCCATAAAAAAAAAAAAAGTGAATAATGTACGTATGTATGTATGGGTGTATAAATTTCTAAAGTTTGTTCTGAAAAAAAATAAGTTAAACTCACCACCGACAAATTCACCTCCACCAGAAGTGTTTTGATAGAATGATGACTCTTCGTAAGACATTTCTCAGTCTAGTATCACGTTTTAATTATAATTATAATCTAAAGATAACGAGAAGATTAAATATAGACAAGGTGAAAGACATGAATTATTAACGTCAACTTGTTTGTCCTTTTTTCAAGTCCAAGAAAGGTATATACGTCTAAAAATACTGCACAATATATAGATAATACAAACCACTTTATATTCAAATAGAGAATAAGCTGATGGTGTGTCTTTTCTTTCATACGTGGTGTTTAGTCGGGTGTGGAATTTTCTGCGGTTTTTTTTTTCTTGTTACCAATACTTTCCGTTGACGTTGCTTTGTATCGATATATATGGTTGTACATTTGATACGCATGTAAAGAAAAAAATTGCACACGTTTACTACGAGTGATTTTGATTGAAGGCCAAATGCTTCTACATATCAGTGGCTTTGATGCACATCACATGCATAATCATTCAATCAGTCATTCGCCTATGCATTTGGTCATTCATCATGTTTATCAGTATTGAAGCAAAGAAATGAAAGAATAGTAAAATGTTTGCCTTGAGAATATGTTTATTTTCATGCATGTTCAACAGTAAATTGTTCTAATACAAATCAAATATACATTTTATATATTAAACACTTATCCTCAATGACTTATTTATAATTAATAACGACTAACTTTAGTAATGATGAAATTTAAATGAAGGCATTTTGATATCAGCCATCTAGATAGTAGGTAATTGTTTTATCATGGGCATCATAATATTCAACAATAACAGTAGTTTTAGAGGCAAACAGAATAATATACGTAAACAAGTCGATTGTTTAATACGATTTTTCTTTTTATTGTATTATACAAATCATGTTTTTTAAACAAAGCAAAATAGACAAAATGAAAGCTACAAGGATGTGTTGATAATTGTGTATAGTTTATTTGAATATAGTAAAAAGTATATTCATTTTTTTTTTGCAGTTATACTCGTCAGTTAGATGAGTTTTATTATAAAAAGAACGTTAAAATGATGATTGTAGAACTGTCATTTTATGGTTTTATTATAATAAATTAAATAACAACGAAAATTTTTTACTCTGGTTTTTGATTCTAACAAATTGTCCAACAATAAACTTTTTTCTTTCTTTATTTAATTATCTTGTATTATTCAAAAACTAACACAAAATGAAAAAAATAGGTAAAACAAAACTTTCGTATACTTCGTAGTTATTATTTGAGTTCTGTTTTCAAAAAAAAACCATAATAAGATGGTTGAGTGAAACGTTGATTTCCTATTTATTTTTATTCCTAAACTGAAAAAACCACAGTTGGAAAAACTGCATTCATGAATAATAAAAATTTTACACAATCTAAAAGTGACATATACAATCCGTCCAGACTTTTGTCATCACGCTCTAGACATATTCATAACTGAATATAAAAACATCATTTTCCTAATTAGAATACTCGACATATCGACATGGATCACGATTAACGAAAGCTAATGCATTGGAACATAATCAGTAATACAATATACTCTTGTATCACATGTTACATAAACATAACTAATAAAAATTGTACACAGATCAAGCTCATTGATTTAAACATATTGATCAAAACAAGATAATAAAGTTGGTTCACATTGAGAATAAAAAATGCATAAGAATGGGACGACCTTAATATTCGATATATTTTTTCTTATGACACATGTGCATATAAGTATACAATAATAATCTGATATAAATTTATCTATGTTAAATTGCTCACGATAATATCGAATTTGTAAACACAAATTAGTTGTATACGTAAAGATATTTTTAGCATCTGATATTGCACCCATATATTATCAATTTTCAGCTATCAGTTTTGTCTATTGCTCATTATTTAGCACTTACTAGATATTGTAAAAAAATTATTTTTCATTAATTTATAATGTTTTTAGTATAAAAAATACATAAAAAACAACATACATTATTATTAGTATTGGTAATATTATTTTAACCTGTTGTCGAAAGCATTCATTCATATGTAGTTGCCAAATCTTTTGTCGTTATTAATATAGATTTATAAGCGAAATAACCTGTATCTGTTTTATGATTCAGTCCAAGTTTATGATCAATTTTGTGAACAAGAACGGTTCTTGAATTCTGACATACATGTATATACATAGTTTCTGTTCAAGTAAGTGTTAAAAATTTAAAATACACGTTCTTTGATCGACAACAGAACAAAAAACGGACATACTTTATGAAACATACATGATTCCTTTGAAAGCGTCTTGATTTTGGAAACTCACTTTGCCTCTTAATGGATGATACCATAATAGTACAATTCAAATCCACCTGTTAAATTCTATATGAAGAAAGAAGTTTTTTTTTTATTGATTTATCATAGACTACAAGTTATTTTCAAAGAAAATATTCAAAAAAACAAGGCTGATTATTTTTAAGTAATACATGAGAAATATTTTAATACATAGAATATGTCATAATTACTTCAATTACAATGTCAAGATTATCTTTGAATTAAAATATCTGTCATAAGATAAAAGTTTATAAACAATACTGAGCTCAAGTTCACTATTTTTGCTACATCAACGATTGTTTACGTATACTATGCAAAAGAAAACGAAGAGGAACGAGAAAACAACTATTTTTGAAAAACAAATAATAGTTCAATACAATCATAAAACCGAGTACGATTAACCAATGTTAGATAAATAACACAGAAAAAAATCGAATGTCAACATACCTGCAAACAATGAAACAACAATATTTCTTACCAAAAAAACAACTACTACGCTGGTTTTGAAATATATCATCAAGAACTTTCTTCTCTTGTTAAATACAAAGTGTTGTATTATGATGTTTTTCATTATTCTATGAGATAATGAAATGCTGAAACAGTTAGTAAGATTTCAATAAGTATATTATATATTTCTTCCAAATCACTTCTTCTTCTACACATAGAACATATTGCAGCAATTTATTTTTAATAATTAACTATACTAATAAATTACTATCTCTACACACAAAAAAAAGAAATATCATTATTCAAAATGACGATTGGGTTCAGCCAGCAGACAGTCATCATCTACAATTAATATTGTATCTTTTGCTTTGAATTTCTTCGGTTTGCAATTTGGTTGACTCGTTTGGCTACAAAAACATGAAGACATGAAGAAAAAAAACAATTTTAAATAAAACCGAAAATATGTGCCGTAACAATTCATGTTCATTTTTGCAGCTGATAGTGAACTCTGGTTTTCTTTGTTGACAACGATCAAATACTGCCGTTTTTTATATTGTCAATCAGTTTCAGATCTTGTTCCTTATATTTTATTGACATCTAAAACAAATAGATGATTTCTATAATTTATCTTATGTATGTAAAAGAAATTAACTAGTTACCAATTCGTTTGAAGTAGACATTATAATCAATAATATTTACAAATGTTTTTACAATCCTTGACGATACGATAATGATAAATCATTTGTCTAATTATTATATAGAAAGATATCAGTTAAATTGATCACATCAATTTTAGACGTATATTAATGTCAATTAGACATCATCGTTAATGCATGTATCTATATATGAGACGCTAAAAATGTACCAATTAAAGAATAATTACAAATTACAAGAAATTTCTTGCTGGATATACATATCATTTTTTTAATTAACTAACTTTTTTTATTTTTTTTTCTTGAAAATTGTTTTTTTCTATTGGACACAAACACACATGCTCTTGCATGATGAAATCAGAATATGTGAAAATGGATGACAAAACAAAAACGTTGATTCTTGCCTATAAATTTATATGTAAAATCAATAAACAACCTTATAGTAATTCAGCATTTTGTAATTTAGTACGTTAAAGAAAAACGCCAATTTTTTTTTCTATAGTTTACTAATTTCTTCATTTTTAGCAAAATATGCGAGAAAGGAAAATATTGATTAATGTGTTCGTTTCTATAATGAGAGAAAACAAAGTTGACATGCATATGAAATTATGTCCATATTTTGATCTTTAATATTGAGTAAATATTTCCCAAACTACTGTCCTATAGTTGTTACTATTTGACATAATATGAAATGTCAAATCTTTTATTCTTGTCAGTAGATTTGTAAAATGGTATATTAGAATTCTATGTACATTGTGTTCGTGTCCATTATCTTGCAGTCGATTTGGCGTTGAATATATTTTTCATCTATTACTTGTGTACACTTTTATTTGATCGACAAAAGTATTTTTACTACTGCCCGGTAGTTTCACTTGTGCTAGTATAGGTAAGCATAGATGATTGAATGTTTTTTTTTCTCGTTTTAAAGTAATGAGAACAGCATTAGCGCACATTTCTTCGAAAACTTTTTTTAAACAACAAAGCCATTCTCTAAAATGTGAGATGCATTAAAATACAATAGCAATTTAGCTTTCGATAGTTGTAATTGTCGATGTTGAATTATTATTTAACATAATCGCTTGTGTGTCAAGTATGTTATATGATGCAGCAAAGGAAGAGAAAGATGAGAAGACAAGTGTTTCTCATCTTTCTCTTTCTTTTCTAGTTGTCGACATATTCAAGTGGATGAAATGTCGTATTTCTTCACTTTTCTCTCTCTCTCTCTCTCTCTCTCTCTTTCTCTCTCTGTCTTTCTTTCTCTTTTCGTAACTATAAATAAAAAACATAACAATTAACGTGTGTTCATTGTCATTTTTTTCATTGTACCGTTTATCTAGACATACGACTACGTGATGCCAAACAAATCGTCAAAATTACCTACATTGAAGAGAGTTAAAAAAACCTATCCTCCAAAAAAATCTACTACTCCTACTTCATTCTGTTCTGGTATATCAAGTGTACAATATGCTATACAACAACGGTATATGAATGAGAAAACATTTTATTTCAATTCTCATGTTAATTTTTACAATTATTTAATTACTTTAGATTATTACGATCTCAACATTCTACTCGAACGAAACGTGATGTTGAGCGTATAACTGAAGTTGCACAGAGAAGCAGTGATCTTCCAGTTTATCATCACCCATGGGAATCGGAATATTACAAAATATTTACTCGAGAAAAATATATAAAACCAATGACAAAAGATCCATATACACCAATGACACGATCAATTTCTCATGCTGTCGAAGATGTAACAACCGAAACTGAATGTTGTCCCTTTCTGATAGCAGCTGAAGCTGTAAAAATCGAAACATTCAATATACAACAAGCACCTGGACGACCAGGTAATAAGTTCACATTATTATTAGTTTTTTTTTCTATTATCATTTGAATTCTTTTAGTACCAAATGTCATTCGTTACTTGAGACGTACGGAACCAATGCCGCCGGTACAACCTGCATTATCTATCACTCCAGTGAAAATAATATCATCATCTCAATCACAATATCAAAAACCAACTATATCAATTATGGATACTAGAAAGGTAGATGGTACTGCTCCTAATTTAGTTACAGCAGATCGGTTATTAAATCGAACTAAAACGCGTAACGATGCATCCGTTATTCGAAGGCCACCAAGAAAATTAGATTTGAATGTTACTCATGAAACAATCATGCCACTATCAGTGTATGGTTGAACGAAACTCATTAACAACTCTTATTACTATTCTATTAGTCAGAGAGTATATATTTTATATTTTTTGCTGTTTTCTTTTCTGTCATGTTATCTTATCGAGATTAATTTTAGTGTTTTTATGTATATCAAAGAAAAACAAAGTAATGTAATATTATAAAATGAAACCACGTACAGTATTATTATACGGTTATTGTAAGAAAAGTTAAACGAAACTGATTGATTTCTCGTCATTTTTCTGAAAAAGCAATGCCTTATTAAGGACTGATATGTGTTGTCTTGTTATCTATATACAATAAAAGTGTATCATATAACTCTTTATTTGTACATTATTATTATTTAATCTGAATTGATTAAACTTTCATCGCTTTATCAAAAGAATATTTATTTCAATAATCACATTTGTCGAATGTCATTCTTACAGTATATTATTCCTTCAAGCAATAATAGCTCCGGAGAAAAAAAACAACATTAAAACGTGACTTAATTTTTTCTCACTGTTGTTTTTCATCTATTGTCTAGATGCCCGAGAGTATTATTTTATTATTTCTAAATTTTGTATTGAACTTTATAAAAACACTTGAACTTTGAATTTTATCAGATTTTTCTTCCGAATTTTTCAAAACATCATAAAAGATCTTCAATTATAATGTAAAGAACAGTTGAGTATTTTTGTAAATTTATAATAGAAAGAAACCTCGAGTAATGTCAAATTCAAGAGGAAGTAATGGATGAAATTTTTAAATAAATGATGATTTGAAGTCAAAATAAAACAATTTTTTTCCTCTACTCCAATACATACATTAACATTTATTTATCAAGATTTATAAGAAAAAAAGATTAAAAAAAAAGAGAATAGATAGAGTAATGATAAATATTAAAGTAAACTATAGCATAATGTCTTTCTAATTGTAGTTTAATCGATTGCTTCAGCCAAAAATGATTCATAAAGATTTTTCTGAAATGAAAAAAAAAGAACAGATAATAAGACTAAACAAGACCAATACAAAGTAAAACTTACTTGTTTAACACCGACATTTGTTTCAAGATGATGTTTAAATGCTATAAACATCTTTTTTTCTCGAGCATTAAGCACATCTTTTTGACGGCTAAACATAATAAATAATAATTTTAATTTATTTAGTTTAATCAATTAATACTTTTTTATAAAACGTCCAATAAAAAAAATAAGTCCATTAACAAATATAATTAGTAATAATAATGAATAAGCTGGATAAAAAAGAAAATCATCAATTGAATTCTAATTCGAAACAAAAAACAAAGAACATATCCGATAGTATTAAGATCAACATTTCATTGAAAACGAACGTCTTACAAGAGTAGAATTGATTTGCCATGATGTTGAAGATTCATCAAGAAATACAATTGGAATTTTTAAATGAGATGTTTCAAGATAACGTCTTAAAAGTAGTATAAATGAAAGTATAACAAGTAATAATGAAATGAACTGAACAATTGATAACTTAATACTCCATGATCGATGTTTGACTTGAGTTTTTCTAATAATAAGATCAAAGATATATTGACGAAACACACACGTACACAAATATATCTCCTTACTCATGTAAAACTAATCTTTCATTAATACATTCTTCCAATCGTTTACAATCGTTATGCAATGTATTGAGTGATTTTTGTACACCACTGAATACAGCATGATCGATTGTTGAACAAACTTCATGAATTTGATTTGTACAGCGTGTCTCCTAAGAAAAATATTCATTGATAGTAGATGTCTCAGAAGAAATTGTACTTCAATATCTACAAAATTGTTGACTTTGTTTCTCAAATAACTTGCTCTTGTCAGCATAAAATTTAGAAGAGGAACATCTACTTAGGCGTCCAATTACGACGGTCAGGAAAACAAAAAAACACTGATGACAATTTTTTCATAAAGGTCCTGACGAGTTTTCAATTATGTCGCACAATTTCCTTTGAATTTCTGCATCTCTGGATAAATGTTTCAGAATTTTAGACCTATATTATTGCCGTTTTCTAATTCGAAACACTAAAAATATTTTCACGGTTCAATTTGATATTTATACTGTTTTGTTCAGAATTAAATCCTACATCCAACAATAGAATAATAATTTTTTTAAAGAGTAAGTCTGGCTTTTGAAAACATGATTTTCTATAGTGGACTCAAAAATACCGATAATTGGTAGTTCCAAGTCTTTTTTCTCGTAAACATCAGCCTCAACAACCTTGAAAACGTTATTGAAGCATAGAACGCAAAATTCTCTATCTATTACTATTTAAATAGTTTACTTTTGACATTGGTTTTGATGAATAAAGTCTTTACACAAATCAATAAGCGTCAGCGAAGAATAGGAAATTGCAGTGAAATGATTGAGGAGACATAAATCCTTTAAATTTGGCATCGACACAGTGGAACTTGTTTGAAAAACAAAGTTGATAGTTTTTTACAGCTTGAACTTCTATATCTTTTAGCATATAAAGAAGACTTCTGATCAAGGGGGAAACGGCGGACTTGAAGTAGAAAAGTACGTCAAAGTACGTCAAAGTAGACTACTTGAAGTAGCTCAAAGTACCACCCAAGTAGCCCAAAATAGGAACAAGTAGCTTAAAGTAACTTCAGGTAACTTCAGGTAAATTTGAAGTTGAAAAATACTTCAAAGTAAGCTACTTCAAGTAGCTGAAAGTAACTTGAAGTAGCTCAAAGTAACTTCAAGTCCAAAAGTCCGCCGTTTCCCCCTTGCTTCTGATGCTTAGGAAGTAAGAGAAAAAAAGCACGAAAATGTAGTAGAATTTATTCTGAGACATCCATTATATTTCAGTATGATGCTTTGTTTTACTTTAGCTAAATCAGGTAAATAAATAGTTGGCATATCAAAATTTGTTTTAGAAATTTCTGGTTGTCGACATAAATTTTGTACAATTTGCATAAGAACACGATGTCGATCACGATCACTACCAGCTTCATCAGCTTTAGCTAAATAATAATGCATCTTTTCTGGATTTGATTTATTTAATTGTTCAACAAGTGTTAATGTTCGTTTGCATAAGGCTTGGCCAATAGGATCGAATAAAACAAATATGAGATCAACATGATTACCTTGAAAAAAAAAACAATTTCTTTGTTTTGAAAAACGAAAAACAGAATTTGGTGCAAACCAAGCCATAGAATTGCTTGTTCAACATCGAATGGATATGCCATAGCACCATCAACAAGACCGGGTGTATCAATAAATGAAACAATTGGAAATTTCTTTTGTTTTGATGAAGATATTTCCGTAGTTAAATAGTTAAGAAGACCTAGAAAAGATTTCATAAGAAAAAACTGAAAAAGAAATAACTGACCAGGAATATTTCCCAATGGATCAAGATAAGGAAATAAACGCATTGTCGCTGGACCCTAGAAATTAATCGATATATATATATATATATACATTTAGCTTGTTTATTTCTCCTTCTTTGACTTTACCATGAGTGATTCTCGTCGTTTACCACTTGTAATAATGGATATACCTGTAAATACAAATGTAGTTATTACAAGTGATGATTTTATTCTAATCGATTTACCTTGAGTTTCAATAGCTACTCCAGTACGTTGAACATTATCTTCAATATACCAATTGACTAGAGATGATTTTCCTTTTTATTTCGAAATACAAAACTAAATTGTCTATGTGTCAATAAAAATAAGATCGATTTACCAGCACTATGATTGCCAATAAGTAATATACTTATCTTCTTATTTGGTGCCATGATAGATAGACCAAGCCATCGGGCAATTGTAACAAGTCCTAAACCGATTTCAAATATGAATATAAACAAGATTTAAAACAAAACACGAACAACCTATGTCAGGATGATGATAAATATTTTCAATTTCATTAACGATCTGCTCGTAATGAGGTGTAATCATACGCTGCATTGATTCTGGTAAAGTACTGCTGCTCTTATTATTATTCATCATAGTAGAAGTCATTAGTAATATCAGTATAAATATAGTGTTTAGAAAAATGAAAATGTAAATCGAATATGTTAATCACACTACTGATAATATAGCACGTATAGATAGACAAAGTGATTGACTCATTTTTTTATTCGAGCCATTGTTCTAAACTTATCGATGGAAAAACCACTGGCAGATGTCGTGCATTATCATTAGAAAAATAATCTTTTTCTGACAAGAAAACACTGGCCTTCGTCAGAAGTTGTTTAAATTCATTGAACGATCACCATGCTTTATGTCAACATTGTTGATCCTTTCCTTAAAAGTTTTTGTCTATGAAAAACTAAAAAAATCATAGAGTATTATCCGTATTCAAAAAAAAAATAATATTTGTAGAGAAGCCAAATTCGATATAGATGAGAGTATTTTTCTTTACAATGAAGATGTATCTTAGAAGATCATTATCCAATCCGAGAAGACAGTAATGCATCGCAGTTGTTCGTCTCTCAGAATAAACGAATCTATATGAACGTATAACTTTAATGGACCATTTCATATGATAGCAATGTTTTAAAAAAACATTGTAAAAGATTATAAATGTGCTGTTTTGAATAAGAAAAATTGAATAAAACAACTTGTCTGAAATTTTGAAAATTTTCAGTAAATTCTTTTTCTTTTTATGAAAACAATGAAACAATTAATTACGACTTCTGTAAGTATGTACAAAAATCAAATTTGTTTCTCTTGTGCTCGTGTATTTAGGTTTAATAATTTCGTATGAGAAATTACTTCATCTAATAAAAAGTGAGCATATTATTTCATTCTGTTTTTGATTGAGATGCCAACTATTGATCGATAATTATCATTAAATTCATACAGATCATTTGAAATGAAGTTAGAATCAGTCATACTTATACGATTTAGATAAATATTTCAAGTATTGATTGATACTTTATTAAAATAAGTTTTATTATGATTCTGTCATTAGATTTCGAAACAATATTATTAGTTAATAATTTCAATTATTTAGCTATCAATTAAATTCTAGAGTATCATAGCAAATCAGTTACTTTCTTTGGTTCAAATCTATCATGCGAATAATTAAACTAAAAAGTAATGTTTCTATAAATAGAAGTGTTTATCGCTTTGAATAGAATATTAAATCTTTCCGATCAATTTATTTCTTTAAATTATAGTGATGCATTTCTCAAAACACTCCTAGTGTTATGTCAAACTCTTTTCTCCATAGCTTTAATGTGTCCAATGAAGTTTGAATTAATCAAACAATTAATCACTCGAGTTTTGTTTTTCTCAATAGTGTCCTGTGAGGAGAGCTTTCTTCAATTCCCGTTTTCGCACTCGTAAACAAAGATTTTTTCCCCGTTCCTGTAAGCAGAAATGTAAACCGATAAGCAGATTAATAATGATGATTATGTTTAGTGTTACTTCTTTTTCATTCGGTAACCACGATGATTGAATGTTTTGGGAGATTTCCTAAACCTTTTCTGTTTCAGGAACTTTTCAGATAGAAAAAAAAACACAAAAAAAATCATAGAGATCAAAACAACAAAAAAGTAAACAAATACATTCTCGAAAAAATGATCTTAGCAATCGTAATTTTTAAAAAATCTGTAATGTAAATTTTTGTTCCGACAATAACGACTCAGCCGATTGGCTTATATCCGAGGGAAAAACAATAGAGACTTCAGTCCTGAAGTCTACTGGAATATTTTAAAATTTCATGAAGCTTTTTTTGAAGTTCCATGTAGTGTTTTGGAATTTTCGAAATACATTTAGATCATGCAAAATTCATGAAGAAATCGAATTATTGAGATACTGTTTAAGAAATTTCAAAAGTATGACACGATACAAGACACTTGAAAGTTCTTCAGATAAATAGTTTTCATAACAATTATTAACTTCAAATATTAACAAAAGTCTCCTAATTCGAATGCCTGCGGTGTATATCATCCGGTGCACGATCGTCAATTTTTCCATTATTGATAATCTCTAAAAGTTCAAAAAGCATCTATAGATGAAGGTTTCAAGCAGTCACTTTTTCTGTGACTTCGATAGCTTCAGTTAAACGTCTGTATAACCCTAAAAATCATCGTAAAATCTATAAATCATAATGTATTCGAAAGCAGACTATATTGGACTATCTCACTATGTAAAAAATCTCACAATCAGATTGTTTTTAGCTAAAATCGTCTTCCTTGAGTGAGACTTATTAGATATAAAAATAAGCAAAAAGAAAACATACACATTTGCATCATCTATTTCATTATTTTCTCTTTCTCCTTACCATAACTTGAGGATATATAGGTAAAAATACCATTTCTGCAGCCACCCACACGTACATTCTACCGTAGAAAATAAACAAACAGACACTAGAAAAAGTCCAAAATAGATTCAATTCAATTCGGAACTGACACTGTTTTTGACATATTCACGAATCCAACTACCTACCTAAATTGAATGTGTATATGTAATAACAAAGCCCTTTCATCAGTAAAACTTTGTTATTTTTTCAATGAATACCTATAAAAATTCATTTTTATGTATCAAATAAAATATTTTTTTATTACTATAGAATCTCTAGTGGAAATCAGTTAATCTTGCAACTCTTTTTCATTTTACTTTAGTCGTCTCATTTTTCTAGGATAACACTCAGATCGACTAAATACCTTTTAATTATGCCAAATCTTCGCGTATTTCTATCATATCAAAGCATCTCATTATTCATAAATGTTATCATAAAGTAACATTCTGAACACCATCTATAATACACTAATAAAAATAAACGTTCAAACAGATATACAGTTGTTTTTTATTGTAGCCATACACACACACACACACATACATTGACACTTATAGAAAAGAAAAATACACGATAACCTCATAGGTTATTTCTGTATGTTTCATGTTTTTCAAGAGAAAGACAAAGACAACCACTTGTACAAAGAACAAAAAAGACACGAAAAAAGTTCGTCATTGAGAGACGACTTCGAGGAGTAGCAGTAGAAAAAGAAAACAACAACAAAAGAAAAAAAAATAGACACATTGTGCATTTTGCTGACGGATGTTTGTGGCTTTTGCTGAAACAATCTCTTCTATGGAACAGAAGAACTTTTTTTAATATGGATTAGAACGATTGTCTCTGCTTGAACCATGGCTCGCACCACGACCACTACCACGATAATCACCACTACGATCTCCACCTGATATGAAATAAACGCAATTGTATTAATAAAAAGTAAAAGGAAAAAAATATTCACCTCTACCACGATATCCACCATAATCACCACCACTTCCACTGGAGCTACCACCACCTCCTCCTACAATGACAAATAAAAAATGTATATTAACATTGAAAACAATGCCCATTTATTCATCTGCGTTTACCTCGACCACGGAATCCACCACGGCCACGAAATCCACCTCGACCACCCAAAGCAGAAGCACGCCGAGTGGCCAATGAGATTTTAACAATATTTGAGAGAACTTCTTTGTCTGTTTTTATGAAACAATAAATATAACATGTGAAATAAAACAAATGAAAACAATCTTACCATTATACCAATTGATAGCAGCTTGTGCTGCTTCTTCATCTTCATATGTAATTGTTGCTTCACCTTTACCTTCACCAGTTGCCTTGTCTTTATAAATCCAAATTTTTGGTGCACCTGTTTTTCTATCATTCTATCAAAAGAAAATATAAATTTTCAAAAAGAAAAAAAAATATATATATATGTATATAAACTATTAAAAGAATTCTATCTTACTTTAATTATTCCAATTTGACTGAATACTTCTCTAAGTTCTTCACTAGTTACATTGCGTGGTAAATTTTGAATAAAAATTGTGTCTCGTTGAGTTTCCATACGCTGATCATCTCCACCACCACTGCCACCATTATCATTGTAATCATTTCGACCACGATTATGTCCACTGCTACCTCTATCATCACTTTGATAGTCATTGCGACCACGATTGTAACTACCGCCACCTCCGCTTCCAGAACCTGCACAGAGGACAAAGTGTGTGCTGGTGCCATTCATCATCTTGTATGGAGTGTCAATTTTTGAAATTCCAAAAATCGACATACAAGACATGAAAAAAGTTTTTTACCTCCACCGCCACGTGAATTATAATCAGAATTTCTTTTTTGTCCACTACAAATGGCAACGAATAAGTAAATAAATTAATGCTAAAAAACAATATTAATCAAACTACCTGTTATTATCATAATTATTTCGACTACCGCTTGATCGTCCTGAATGATTATCATTACTTGAATGACTACCACCATATCTAGATATACAAAAAATGGAAACATGTCAAACAAAGAAATAAAAAACATGTCGCTAATGAACATCTCACCCTTCACCGCCACCAGAATCTCTGCCGTAGCTGGACATGTTTTATAGAAAACTTAATATATAAATCTGAAACGTAAACTGACGAGAAAACAAACGAAATTATTTTTATCTTAATAAAACGAAAAGAAAGAGAGAAAAGAAAGTAAACAGTACACTGTCCCTTTCCCAATACTGTTTCACATACAATGGACACAATCAAGTAACGAATCATAAAAAGTATTCAAAAAATAAAATAAAACAAACACAAACTCAAATAAAATTATAATTGTAGAATAAATTAAAATTATTTCAATATATTATATAAATTAAAAAGATAATCTTAAAAAGAAAAATGTAGACATTCTATGATTGACAACTATCTCCATCTACCAACAAAAACGAAAATTTAACATATTTCATTTTGTATTTCATGTTTACAACAAAAATATATATGATTCGTATACATGAGATATTGTGCTGCCTACGGCTACTATTTATTGTATAAAAAAAAAATCAAGCAAGTATACAATGAATTATATACAAAAGAGTAGTTAATGTTCTTCTTCATCATCTGTCGAATGTTGTTGTGCTGGTCGTTCCTCGTCTATCTCTTCTTCTTCATCACTACCTGTCGTATTCTTAGCAAAAATCAATCCATTACGAGTTAAACCATAGAAGGTTGATGGTTTAAGTGATGAATTACGAAAACGCCAACCAAGATGATTACCACATAAACGACATTGAACTATTGTCCATTTATATCCAGGAAACCATGAATGTTCAGCTACTTCATGACCAAGTAGACGAATATTTTTTGCTTGAAGAACAGTTAATGTTTCATGAATTTGTCCATGAGGATTAACATATGCTGCCATTAATCCTGTTGCAGACATTGAAAATATATCACGATCTTCACAAATATCTGCTGCACAATGACGACAAGCAAATTTTTTATAACGTTTCAGCCAAGATAAAACAAAACGTACTAGACAGAAAAAAAAACAGAATTTTGATTTTATTTTTATTTTTGAAATATCAATAAAACATGCTTACATCTTTGAATAGTTGTAGGAAATGATAAAATTTTTTGTACGGTTTGAATTTCAAATGGAATATTAATTAATAACCAATCAGCAAAACGATCTGATGTTACAGGTAATGAACCATCATCATTAGCTAACATTGTATTACTTAATTCAAGTTTAACTAATGACATAATATATGCATCATCATATCGACGTACAACCCAATATGGATAAGGTGTTAAAGACCAAGGACATGTACGAGAACGCATACGAAATAAATGTTGTTTTGAAAGGTTTGGAAGTTCTAAACCTAAAAGAAAAAATAATTGTTTATTTTAAAATTGATTAAATTCTTTTCATGTACCTTTTATATCATGTGAAGTTATTGATGATGATGATGATGTTGATCGTTTTCGTTTAATTAAATTAATTAATGCTTGTCCACATCCAATAGTTGATTGTTCATTATCATTAATATGTTTTTGATTTAAACGTTTTTGTCGTTGTAAACGCAGATCATATTGTAATACAAAATTGATTGTATGAATATAATTTTGACTTATAGCTGGTAATGGTGGCCGTTTTAATTGCATATCAGGTAAAATTCTTACATAAGCACGAAGCATACCATTTAAATCACGTTTCATTGTTGATGGATCATCAATAATAAAACGTTGACGACCAATAATTTTTAATTGTAATGAATCATCATTGGATTCTTCATAATAAGAAACAATTTCAGCTGTTGTACCATATTTTGGATCCTTTGTTAACAATGATGAACATGCATCAATAACACCAAATAAACGATTTTCTTGTTTAGCTTCTTTAATCATTCGTGCTGTACGTGTATTAAAGACTTGCCATGGAACAATTTGGTTTGGTATTAAAATCATATTTGCTAATTCAACAATATGTAAAAGACAACGACGATCATCAGATAATAAACAAACACCACTGAATTCTTGAAAATTTTCAACATTCATATATGAATGTGTTGTTGGTAAGAGACGATCATAAGTTATTGTACCATCTTGATTTTCCTCACCAGATGATGCTTAAAATAGAAAGCAAGTATTAGATTTTCTCTTTACACAAACGTTTATTCTTCTAATCAAGATGATTTTATCGAGAATAGAATAATTTTTATATAGACAATAAATGAATAAGAACTTAGATCATATATGATAAAAATTAATCTGTTACATCAAGTGTAAAACTCTACAATCGGTTTCTTCAATTTCTTATTGAAAAGTTATTTTATGGCCTTCAACCAAATGACTGTAGCTCAGTCAAAAAATGTCGCAGAGAACTCAGCAATCTCTCATTTTATAGAGGATAATTAACTCTATCGTTCTATGTAATTTAAACAAAATTATATTTACGCATTCCAAATGTTCAAAAAAACTAGAGTTTTTGATTTTTTGGAGTCCTTACCTTTGCAAATCTGATAATAATTCTTATTTCCTTACATTCTCTAAACCTTATTGATTGTTTGCATGCTCACTGTGTATCGAACTTAATGAATAAAAGACTCTTGTTTATTCTAATAGTTGTTTATTTTTGTCAAATCTTACCAACTTCTGCGTCTTCCCAATCTTCATTATTATCATCGTCATCATCATCATCATTATCCATGTCTTCTAAACCTTCTCCTTGATTATTTAAATCGAATAATAAATGTCGTTGAATATTACGTATTTGTTCTTTTAAAATACAATCAATTATATTAAATTGCCAAAAAAGAAAATGATTTTATCACTATACCTTGCAAACGATTGAGTTGTTCTTGTTCATGATTTAGATTATTTTCAAGAACATTCATTTCTTGTTCATCATCAGCATCATCATCTTCATCTCCTATTGGTTGTTGTTCAATACCTTCCCAAGGACGCAATGCTAATGCAGGTATTTGTGGAAAACGTCTTCTATTTTCTTCATCTAAATCTGGTTGCTGTTCGACAGCATCTTCAAAACCTAATGCAGGAGCATCTCCACCTAAAGGTAAATTATATTTAAAAAAGAAATATATTTGTTTCTTTATATACCTTGTGCTTCAGCAGGAGGAGGATTGTTATTGTTATCATTCGAAGACATTTATCTAAAACTTATTGAAAAAAATCAAAGTCTCAACTATAAACATAATTGTTTTTGGAAATATTGGCTTTTTTATTTTTATTTTTATTTTTTTTTTGAAAAATTAACTAATAGAAAATCATCAGAAGTCCATACAAAAACAAATTAGCTAATTTGTGTTAAACGTTCTTGACGTTTTTGCTCTAAATAATCATCTACATCACGTAATTCTTGTTGATGAGCTTGATATTCAGCTTCTGCTCTTGTTATAAAATCTTTATAATCTTTCATGGGATTTAGCCAAATATGAGCAGTTTGTGCACCAATTATGAATGCTATGGTGTTGGCTACAGATAAATAGAAAAGACGACGCAACGGATTCATTATTCTAAACAAACAAATATTCATTAGTAAATCAAACCATAGAAATAAACATCTTTTTTGTTTTTTTTACCAAACCAGATTTTCAAAGTATTTGTTTGATTTTAATTGTTGAGTGTTGATGATGATGGTGGTGGTTGAAGAGAAATTGTTTTTAGATATTCTTCAAGTTGATGTTTTTTCGCAACAAATTCTTGTGCTTGTTTACGTTTATAAACGTCGTCTATTTAAAATAAATCATATTTAGAAAAAAAAGGTTTTTATCTTGTGAAAAACAGATAACTTACAGAAATTAATATTGTTAATACGTAGTTTACAAAGAACAATTTCAAAAAGAAAACCCGCTACAAAGAAAATTGGTGGAAAACGCCAATCACCAAAAAGTTTTTTTCCTGGAATTGAATTTGATATGACGTAAGCTATAAATCGAAAATCCGGCAATTTAGCACGAATTTTCTTAAACATAGCATAGAAAAAAACTTCGTAAAAAACCAGAAATAATCTAATGAGAATTTGCATCATTGAGTTTTTAATGGTTTAATTTTACACCAATCCTAATACTAAAATAAACCAACCAAATGCTCTTCTTCAGTTAGAAAATGAATATATCTAGCGGCATCTGCGCTCATCTAATGTCGTTGTAGTAATACGAGATTTTTCCCTTTTTAAATGAATTTCTTTCTCATTTTCAAAATCAACGAATTAAGCGTCGGAGGGAAATTTAACGTGCTACTTATTTCTTTAAAAACAAAATAATTATTTTGAATATCTTAGATGGATTCATCAATGGAACGATCACAATCACCACTTTTTATTTTTGGACCAAATCATATTGATACAAGTCGAGCTGAAATGCTGGTACAATGTTTAAGTAATCAAACCATCAACTGTTTTATAACATTTGAGTAATTACTACTGTCTTTTAAAGGTAATAAAATTAAAGAAAAACGATTTAAACTTCAAAAAATTATTGGAATTAATGAAGGTGATTGATTAATGACGTTGATTTTGTATTAGATCTATAAAGTTTTTTTCTTGTTAAAATAGAAAAGAAAAAACGTAATGAATTAATGGAAAATGAAAAGATACAATTAACAACAAAATTGGCAAATATTGAACATGACAATTCTATTCGTGAACAACAACTTCAATCTGAACAACTTCGAATTAAAGAACTTCAATTTAATATTCAAATGCTTGATGATCATAATAGTATGAAAAAATAAAACATTATTCAATTTTCTTCTTTTGAAAAAAAAAATAATATTTCTTTTTTTTTAAATGTTAGATTCAATCAAACGTGATTGTACAAATGAAGAACGAAAATATGAACAAGAAAAATCATCACTTATTAATAAATTTGAACGTATCAAACAACAATGGACTGAAATTTTCAAACCACAGTTCGTATTTCGATGCATTTTATTCTATTAACCCCCACAGAATAGAAACTCAGTCTCAAGCTCATAATCTTCCAAATGTAATAGAAGTCGGAACTATACGAATCAGTGCAAAACAGAAATATAAATCATCGAATAGATCAGTTCATCGCTTTTCGCTGGTTAGTTGTAACTTCTTTGATATACCTAATTTTATTTGTTCTATATGTTTTTCTAGTAACGAATAAACCAGTTTGTTTTGTGAGTGGAAAAATGTGTACATGGGGACATGAATGAGAGACAACTGTTCAGGAACTGGGGAATAGAAAATTGGCATGCTTTAATACCATTTTGTTCGGCTTCTTCCTGTTAGTGGTTAAACAAAGTCTAGCAAGGAAACGATATAAATTTTTATGAAAGTAATAGAAATATAGACAAACCTTTTACTCAAAAAAATAAGACATCTAACAAAACTGAACAATAGTCAGTTGATATTATGCGAAAAATTTTCGGACTCAAAAAGCGAATGGCAGTATAAGATGAGTACGATATACATTATTGAAACACTCATAAGATCTGAACTACTCTATTTCATAAAAAAAATGAGAAGCTCTCATTTGGTAGTAAACGGTTTACTTTATACTTCAAAATAATTGGAATATATCTCCTTGAGTTTCTGAACTGTAAATAAGCTTCTAAGATGACGTTATCTGACAGAGCCGTATCAGTACATGTCTCATAAGAAGTTTTTTCTTTCAACTCCTGCAAAGTTCGATAGTTTCTTAAACCAAATTATCACAATAAGAGCGATTTAATGTATCTATATTAAGATCCACAAAGTGTTGGTTACAGGTGAATGTATGAATGAGAAAAGTAGTGTAATAAACACATTACTCAGGTTATCTGATAACATGGAACTGAAGAAGTAAAGCAATGAATTATTAGTTCAATAAAAACTATCATAGGTCGTATCAAGGTTCTTAGACAATTTGAAGATTTCAATCTATTGAATCTTGTACACTTTAGTGCTTGTGAACGAATCAAATCATAGCTACAATACAAAAAAAGTTGGTCGCAATAAAAATTTACCTCGAAACTTTTGACTTGTAGAACAAATTAGAATCTCAATGAGCTACTATTCTATGGGAGTGAACAGGGAGAGAGAAAATTATTTTATGTTCATTTGAAATATATTTCAGATATGAACAATCAAAAGTTTATCAATATTTAAAACAAGGTGATTTAGCTTATAATATACTTGTTGAACGTCGAGATACATTACTTAATAAACAAAAATTAGCATATAAAGATTATTTAACACGTCGTCAAGAATTTTGTAATGAAAAAAACTTTCAATCATCAATTTTATCTATTGCTAAATATTTTATTTCTCGACGTGATCAATTAATGAAAATCAAACAAATGAAAGAAAAATTAATTGAACTTGAAAATAAACAAAAGCAATTAATGGAAAGTAAAATTGATAAAATGAAAGCATGGGAAAATGTTTATACACAACCCATAAAACGTGATTTATTGGATTTTTGTTTACAAACTAATATTGAACAAGCTTTAACACTTTCATTTAATCAAATACAATACGATAGTTGGTCACAACCAGCAACACCAATAGCACCACCATCAGTTTTAACACCACAAAATGAACAAATTGAATTAGTATCAGAAGAACAAACTAATAATAAACCATCTGCTACGTAAGTCGATTATTTCTTAGAAATATGTTTTTCTTTTATCTTATTCAATCGATTAATAAACAATGTTTAACTTAAGCTATCTTGATTTGTGAGTTTCTCTTTCTATCGTATAACACGTATATTATTAATTTTCATGTTTATTAAATTGATGTTTGAAAAATCTTCACAATATGTTTAATCTCATCTTGAAGTTATACGAAAAAAAAAAAATTTGAATATCGATTATTTGAATTTTTTTAACTCAAAGAATAATTTGTTCATATTTTTATTCTTAGATTTCAATCATCAACATCGATTATTCATGATGAAACTGTACATCAAGTCATTACACCATCATCAACTCAATTAATTGCTTCTACAATAGAAATTGTTCCAAACATGATGAAAGATGTACCTATGGAGTCAAATCGTTCATCGGTGCTTCATCTTACAACAGCTATTGATGATGATGATGAAGAATTATTCCCAAAATCTCATCGAAAAATACCAATAGCTCAAGTAAGAATTTTAAAATAAAATTTATTTTATTTTCAAATAAGAGAAATAGTTGGAACAAATGACTATCAATGACTTTCCACCAAGTACACAAGCATTTATGGTATCAACAAATACAATAAATTCGTATATAGATGTCGATCAAGAAGTGTCATCTATATCTCAAAATGATCAATCACTTACACAAGTATTTACTATTGTTTCAACACCAACTCCACTTGAATCGAGTTCTGTACGTGATATTGTTACACCAACAATAAATATTCAAGTTCCTGAATCGATATCAATGCCATCTACTAATACTACTGTCAATAAATTACATTCAACTGTAGCATTCCAACTTCCATCTTCACGAATTCAAAATCAACCAATACCATCAGCTACATCATGTATTCAACCTCAAGTGACCAGTAATGACGTACAACAAATGTTATTAACATTTTCACCGGATCCATCATCAATGAATGAAGAACAATCACCACAACCAATGGAAGATGATTCCGAACAATCACAACAACAACAGCAACAACGACCTACATTTTCAATGATTTCATCTATTGAATCGACTACAAGTACTGAAGAGTAAGATCATTAGTTTTTATTTACATATCAATGCATTATTAAATAAATGATGAATTTAATCTTTTTAGTGGATATACTGGTTTTAACTATAATTTTGGTTTTAATGGTAGTGCAACTGGTGATGCCACTGTTGGTGGTGGAGGTTTTACATCACCGATTAATTTTGGTAATTGGACTAATAATCTTGGTTCACCAATAAGAACAGATTCTAATGAACAATTTCCTGCATTTTTGCAACAAACAAGTAATGGTGATAATGGTGTGGATACTTCGTTTTCATTTGCTTCATTTAGTTTTGGTGGTATGTTTCTTATTTTTCTTTTAATTTAATTAAAATTTTTCTATTTTCATCAATATTCAATATAGGTGGTAATGAAACATCTACTAATGGAGCATTTGGTTCATTCTTTTTTGGCAATAGTGGAAGTTCAATGAATACAGAAGACGTTCATGATAGAGAAAAAAATTAAAATTTGAATTTTATTATATTTTTTTTTCTTTTTGTTTTTTTTTATCTTGTAAATAGATAGATGAATTTGCCAATTTTATTATTGCAAAGAATATTTTATTGTGAATTATACTATTTATTTTATTTTCTAGTACAGAGCAAAAAATAAAATTAGAACATAGTGACAATGATATCATTTTCTTTTCTTTTGGCTTTATTTATTACGGAAAAAAAAAGATTTTCATCTATTGTGTTGATGTCAAACTTCGTCATATTTTTCAATGATCAACAGAAAAATTTTGCACAATACAATTATTAAAGGATTGATGAAAGATTCTATTGATAAAAAAATGAAACAAATACCATCCGTTAACGTGAGAAGAAAATAAATCAATAATTTTTGGCAGTTGGATGTTTTTTTTGGATGATCGAACTACTTATGTGTTTGTTGAGTTCGACAAGATATTAAATTTCTGAACTTTCCATATAACATGTGTAGAATATTTTGCTGTTGCATAAATAAGTTAGATTAACTTTTACTTTATTTAAAATAAATTATTTTCCTAACAACTTGCGTCATCTCACATATCTTTTGAAAAAGGATCGACTAACAAATATGTTAACAAATAGAATTTAAATTCTTTGTTCGATTGTTTTCTTCAGCCCATTCTTTATCAGTTATTTCATTCATTTATATTCACACAAAGTTAAACAACTATTATGTCGAAACAAGTTTTTGAACAAGCAAACGAAGCTTTTGTTGATGAGAAATATGAAGAAGCACATGAAGTTTGTTCTTAAAAAAAATTTTTCTCTTTTCCTTCATAGTAAAAATTTATCATCTAGTTTTATACAAAAGCTCTTGTGAACGATGATAAAACTGATCATCGATTTACTTCTAAAATCTTGGCATCACGTGCTCAATGTTCATTAAAATTAAAAAACTATGCAGGTTAGTACGAGTTTGTTTTTTTTTCAAGCGAATACCACTATATTGTTATTACTTTTTCTTCTAGATGCATTGAAGGACAGTAATGATGCTATTCAATTGGATGAAACAAATATCAAAGCATATATTCGCAAAGGTGTTTCATTATATAATCAAGATTTAAAAGAAGAAGCTTTGGAAGTATTTGTTCGTGGACTTGAATTTGATTGTAAGTTGATTATATTCATCTCGTTTACTAAAAAAATTTATATTCTATTTATTTTTCCAGCTGCTAATGAACAGTTAAAAATATGGCAGCATATATGTGAAAAAGAATTAACAGGTATACAATTTTCTTGATTAATTAATTTATAGTTTTAGTTTAACGTAGAAAAAAAATCTGTTCCTATAGCTAAGTCTATTGAAAAAGAAAAGTTAGCTACGAATATTACACCTGTTCATCCATTACCACCGGCGAAAATTAAGTATGCTTCATAGGTTTTTCTTTTTTTTTTTGTTCATAATTATGAGTTGTTGTTTTTAGACATTCATTCTATCAAACAGATAGTGTTGTTACTATTCAAATTCCTATTAAAGGTCTTAAAAAAGATCAAGTTCAAGTCCACTCAACAGATACAACTGTTTGTATAGCTTTATTAAATTTCAAGTTGATAAAATTAAGTGTCAATAATATTTTTGTTTAGATTAAAATCAATACGAAAATACCTTCTTCTGGTCATGATTATTCACTTGCACTTGATCTTGCTTATCCAATTGATTCGTCACGTACAAATTTCAATGTTACTAGTTCAAATGTAAGATAGATATTATGTTATTTTTTCATTTCTATATGACATTCTTCCGTCTCGATGATAGATTGAAATAAAATTATATAAACGACAAGCTATACAGTGGACGTCATTGGATGCTCAATCAACAGCAACTAAAGCTCTACCACCAGGTACAATATTGTTAACTGTTTTATGTTTATCTATATATGATATTTCTAGTTCCAATGAGTCGACCTTTAGTTGAAAAAGCTCCAACTTATCCATCATCAAGTCAACGTGCAAAAAATTGGGATAAATTGGAAGCTGAAATAAAAAAGGATGAAAAAGAAAATAAGGATGATATGGGTGATAGTAATGCGTAAGTTATTGTTTTCTTTTGGTTTTGTGTTATTTTTTTTTTTTTTATAAAACCCATATTTTTCTAGTATCTTTCAAAGATTGTATCGAGATAGTGATGAAAATACACGTCGTGCAATGAACAAATCGATGGCAAGTGTATTCTCATCTTTTTTTCTTTAACTGTGAAATAGTAGAAATATTTATTTTTAGTATGAATCTGGTGGTACATGTTTAAATATGAATTGGGAAGAAGTATCCAAAGGTCGAGTAACTTGTGAACCACCTGATGTCAGTTCATTTTGATTTTCTTTGTTTTAATAATCTCGAGTTTCTTTTATTCATTTAGGGAATGGAATGGAAGAAATATGATTCGTAAATAAAATTCATAAAACATAATCAAGAGACTAAATTTATTTATGTATCAACAGATTCATTTTTTTTTTCATCTTTGTTCATATTATTATTCAACAAGATATTGAAAGAATTTCTTTTTATTTCGTATCTATCTTCTTTATGGTTAAATTATCTCATTCTGTAGGTTTTTTTTCATGTAAATGCACAAGTATCTATTTTTTTGTTGTAACAAAGTTAACAAAATAAACAAGAGCTATAGTCTACTAATTTATTTAATCAATCTTATCTTTATCTATTTGCATAATTCTCTTGATTTGATATTTAGAATGAGATAAATTTCTCAATGGTACTCAAAGTGGTCATACTATTTCTTTTTCTTATTCTTCAACTAAGATTTATTTGAATAGTAATGAATAATTCTTCGATCGAATACATATAACAGTTATGCTACGTGTGGCTTTTCGGAGAAATCTAATACAAAAATGCAAATAAACTTAGCTAATTATTATTTTTATAGCATCTCAGAAGATCTGTCTGCTTTTTTTTTCATTAAGAGCTTATCTATGAGACTGTCTTTTTTTTTACAAGTCGAACAAGTTCATATCCTTTGTCTTCCGGTGGAGAATGAGTTTCAAAGCAAAATACAAAGGTGGTTACTTGTTATATTATATAATATTCGATTCAATGAGGTGCATAATCATATAGTTATATTAGAATGAATGAATATAGTTAGTAGGAAATTTACTACTTTTCTTTAGAAATCAACTTAGGCATCGGTAGAACAAAGCAATACTATTTATGTGTAGTCGATGTCTTAGGGAGAAGATATAGCTACACTATATTTAAGGAAGAACAACAAGACTGATATTTATTAAGTATATTGGTAAGTATGAAAATTAGAGACCTATGTTCTATAATGATAGAGATAAGTTGAATTTTGAAAAACATTATGGTTCCTATGTTTCATTTTATCGCTGAGGTATTGGTTTTTTGAACATTTTCCTATCTTATAAAGAGGGAAATCATTTTTTATTTTCATTCGTTGCTTGTCTAGATAATCAAAACAACAGAGATCAAGCAAGTGTCGTGGAAAAATGATTATGAAAAATTTAGACTACTCGTAGTGTACAAATTGTTTTAATCAAACTTATCTAATGAGAAGTCATCTTCGCGAAGTAACTGCATGAATATGTTTGATAGATTACATACTTTAAGTTACTTCAACATCAGACGATAACCAGGCTCGAACATGGCATTTCGAAGTATGTCATAGACATCATGACTCATAAACCATATTATTACTAGTTCTGTGACATAGAATGTGATTTCAACTCTAGAAAACTAAAAAAAATTAATTTCTAGGATCGAGTTTAAAATAAAAATATGTGGATGGAATTGACTTCAATAACTAGTGTTGCATAATGTAAATTCTGACTAAAAAAGAATTTGCCAGGGATGGGGATCGAACCCATGCTCACTATTGTGAATTGGATCTTAAGTCCAACGCCTTAACCACTCGGCCACCCTGGCACGAGATAGAGTCAACTAAATCGACCTTGTGAATTGTTTTAGGAAACATTTTGATGTTATTTTGTATTCGATAAAGATCAATCTATTTCAAATTTTATTCCATTCTTTTAACCCTTTAATGGACGAATTTTGGTTGGTGAAGTTCTGTCGATACTGATGATGCAGTCAAATAGACCGTAATCTACATTATCATACACGAGAGCCAGATCGACAATACTGAAGTACTGTATGTGTGATGCCAGTATTGTTGGTCTGTTGCATCCGTTTTACTTAAAATACATTGCACCATCATGTGCTTGTTTTGTATCAAACGGGTGGCGCAACAACCATGTGCTATACAACGTAAATAACGAGCTCACTGTTACAGAAAGGACAATGCAAATATAACTTATATTTGAAACAAAGCACATGTTCAACCTTTCGATTTGCTAACGTCTATCGAGTCTCTTTTCGGAGAGAGAATTAGTGATAACCTTCTTCAAAACTCTCTGTTGAAGAAACAGATAAACATTGCTACTTGAACTGAAGTAACTAGAAATTAATTCCGTCTATGTAGTACCATCCTTCTTTCTACAAGAATCACTGATCCTAGTTTATTATAGTTTTGCAATCGAAAACAAAAAAATGGTACAAATATGTATCACCGTCCATCACAGAGTTAAATAAATGCGATTTAATTGTTTAGAAAAAACAGAAAAAGAAATTTTTAAAATGTATTTTTATTGTTCATTTAATTAATTTTAACAGAAGATAAACAAACGAAATAGAATTATATAATAAACAATGAGTCATATGATCCGTCCATTTTGATCGTTTATTGATTTGACCCCTATCGATGTTTATTATTTTCTATCTCAGTTGTTTTTCTTTTCGTTCGTTAATATACAATTCATATCATGTCAATATCGAAATTGTACTTCGTTCTATTCTATCAAAGAATTCTTTGTGCTTTTGGTTGGGGACCAATCGGACATAGTCTTGTTGCACGCCTTGCTCAAAGTCAATTAGAGTCATCTACTAATAGATGGATTTATAATTATATACCAACGAATTTATCAGGTAATTTAAGTGCAATTTCATCATGGCCTGATATAATACTTTATCCAGATACAAATCCATTTGATTATCATAAGTGGCAATGGTCTCGTCAATTACATTTTGTAAATATACCTGATTGGAATTGTAAATATATTTCAACAAGAGATTGTTTAAATAATAGATGTATTGAAGGTGCATTAAAGAATTATTCACAAAGATTAATTGATAATAATTGTGATTATGTTCAACAACAACAAGCTCTTTTTTTTCTTGTTCATTTTCTTGGTGATGTTCATCAACCATTACATTGCGGTTTTAAAGGAGATTTTGGTGGAAATAATGTCAAAGGTAAGTTTATGTTAGGTTTTTGTTAAATTTAGTTTTAAAATTATCTTCTAGGTTTTTTTTTCAATGGAACAAATCTAACAAATCTTCATACAATATGGGATGTTGATATAATTAATATTCGTATTAATCGTCATTTTCAATCGGATGTTAATCTTTATTATGAATATTTGAAATCACTTATGTTTAATCAATCTTTATTAATTAATGAAACATATAATGATTATAAAACATGGATTGATGAAAGTGTTAGTTATGTTTGTCAACAAGTTTATTTCGACGATAATAATATTAAACTTAATGTTTCATTAAATTTTAAATTAGGTGAAAAATATTTCAATCGAAATTGGCCTCTTATTGATCAACGTTTAGCACAAGCAGGTCATCGACTTGCATCATTACTTAATCAATTAGCTAAAAATCAGTCATCAAGAAAACTTCCACCAGACACTCAAGCTCTTATTATTGTTTTATGTGTTGAATTAGCGATTGGTATTTTTGCTGCTCTAAGTGTTTATTTATATAAACGACGAAAAAATACGAAACATGATGTTTTGATGTCTGAATGATCATTGTATACTTTGTTTATTAAATAAAATAGAATTAATAGAACTTAAATGCCACTTTTTTTTTCTTTTTTTTACATAGAAGCATATATATGTAGAGAGAGATGACGAGATACCCATGGAAGCCGCCCCGCCTCCTCGAACATCGATTTTTGCGGTAAACAAGAGAAAATAGTATATGATTTCGTTTGAATTGAAATATTTTCATAAGAAACCAAATAAATAAATAAATTTATTTTTCCAAACGAACATAGAAAATGAAAAGTTTTTATCATTTATTAAGCTATTGATAAAAAAAATTTAACAAATTAGAGAAAAAGAACATAACAATTCATGAAGTGCGAATACGGAACGGATGAGCTGCAGTCAGGAGCGGCGCGAGCGGGAGGAGTACTCCCCTCCCCCCAGCTTTTGAAAAATCGAGGACAACCTCCTCTCATTTCTGAGAAATTTCGAATGAACTTTTCTCCGTTTTTCGAAAAAAATATCTTCAGTCTTCTCTGATTTTGAAGAACATCTATCATTAAACTTCCTCCGATTTCGGAGAAACCTATTAGATAGCATTCTCTTATTTCTGAGAAATATATGGAACAGATTTCTCCAATCTTGGAGAACATCAATGAATCTATTTTCGTCGGTTTTGGAGAAACCTGAAAGCAATTTCCTCTGAGTTCAGAGTAGCCAATAAGATGATTTTCATTAAGTTTGGAGAAACTTATTAGGCAAATTTTCTCCTATTTTCGAGATTTTTTAAATTAAAATAACAAAATTAAGCTCCAAAAACAGGAGAACCACTCGCTATCTTAAATTATGATAGTTTTCTTTAACATTTTCGAAAAGTGTTCTAGTAATGAACTAAGATTCAATAAAATGAAAATTGTGAAGAATAGATTACAAAGAGGATGATCCACTCCACATATCAAAAAGTGGAAAGGCTGACAATCAGAATCATGCGAAGCGGGTATCTCGATACGGATCGTTAGATGAAATTATTATAGAAGCACGAAAAAAACGAAGAAATACTGTACCGACGAAATAAACACCTATATAGAAATTCTAGTCAAAAATCAATACGATCTGACTGATGAATAAAAGTTTCTTGTCTATCAACATTACTGAAATTATCGATCAAGATGTTGAGATTAAGTCATCATATTTCCAGATTCTAAAATGTAATTCAAACAAAAACAATAAAATTATTGTTTTCAAAAGAGAAATTGATGGGTTTTTTTTCATAGTACAATTGCAATGTTTCTTGACAGCAACCTAATCTTAAAATAATAGTTCAGTATCAGTTTAGCACATTAAGAAAAATGAATCAGTTTATTCGTTTCGATATACATTTGCCTCAATCTTTGCCTATTTTGAAATGTATCATAAATCAACTTTGACACCAGCTTACAATACAAGAATATTAATGATATAACAAGTGAACTGATAAAATACTCAAGAAATATGAAATACATGAGTGAGCTGTTTTTTCACTTGCAATCATAGACTTTAGTACGTATTTAACTCAATCGAACAATGCCAATAACATAAAAAACATTTTTCACTAAAATTTATTTAGATTCTAGATGAAATCAAGGTATTAAACGTAAAGAAACTAATACTGATTATTAATATGAACGACTGCATTGATATCTTATATTGAACGGCGTATCGATGACTGGAATGTTGATTTATTGATAAATTATATTGCATTCTCTCTCCTACATTAGTCGATCACTCCATCAATTCTTCTTTTTCTCTTTTCGTTTCTAATAAACGTTGTTTTTTAATAACTTTTTTCTTCGTTTTTTATGAAAAAAAAACCACTCTTTGGTGTGAATTTCGTAAAAAAAAAGAGATAGAAAAAAGATTTTAAAATAATATGTTCGAAACAAAGGAAGTAAAAATAACCGAGGAAGAAATATAGAGACAGATTGTGTAAGTTCATCAAAAAATACATTCAAATCAAATGTTTGATGGCAACTTTAATACATCTGAAAAACACTTCAATATGATATTAACCACTTAGATATCAACTTTTTTTTGCTCGAAATGATTCATTTTGATCTTCACGATCCATGTTTGGCCTCTAATAAGAGTCTAGGAAAAAAAGATGTTTGTAATTCGAAAAGGTATGTTTTTTAGTTGAATAAGTCTTGGTTATTATCAGAATATAAATAAACTGTCATTTCCGTATGATTTAGAAATAGAAAATCATTATTTCATGTTTATTTCTTGAAGTTCTGTTAACAAAGGAATACTATCTTCAGACTTCATTAGCTCTCATTCATTTGAGAACAAATCAATAGTATAAAGTTATGCTTTTCTTATCTTTATCTTCAATGCAAAATTATATTACTCCATCTAATTTTGTTAATAATTGCTATTGAATTAATGTATCGTTTCATTTTTTTTTCTCATTGTATACACTTCACAGCAATTGATAAGACTCGCTGTTTCATGTAAGTGAAGAAAGTCAACGTAAACCTAATCAATTATATATGATTGCAACTATATACCACTCACAGAAAATGTATGTGAACATTTTCGACACAATTACTAATGGAACTATTTCTAGTCCAACAACAACCAACCAAGAATAGATTTAAACTACGGCTATTGTCATTTACTTGGATCATATATGTAAATATGAAACTCTTTAGTATAGATTAAAGACTATTGTTCACTTCAAATACAAGTAAGTAAATTCATGCCTAGTAATAGTTAATATTAATTGATTCCGTTGTTTGAAGAGTAAGAGAAAGAAAATAAACATGTTTTTTTTTTCTTTTGACATTAAATAAATATTAACGATGAATCTTAGAAGAAGAAGAAGTATTTGGACCTTCTCTTGTCAAGAGTATATCACGTCAACGACAACATATGATCTTGACTATTGATGTTGTTTACTGATTATTGATTTTCAATTGAAACTGAAAAGAAATAAAAAGAAAAGAAAAGAAAATTGGTTCCACTTCTTTTCATATCAATTAACATTGAGAACAAAAGAAACAAATACGTAGCTTATAATGCGGCATCAATGCCAGAAAGTTGTTTAATAACATTGATTAAAAAAAAAACAACATTTTAAGTATAACCAAACAAAAGAAATTCTAAGATTATAATGTCTTACATTTGAGAGAAAATCCATTAATCAAATTAGACATAGAGTGAAAAGTATTACTTCAATGTGTACAAAAAGAAATTGTGTAAGATGTTTTCGATTTAATTTTTCTTTTCATTTTTTCTTTAGTTTTTGATAAGAACATGGAAACATTTTCATGATAACTATTTACAATAAGTATTATAATCTTCGGCTAATTTTCAGCAAAACATTATTTTATACAATCAACTGTCATTGATTGTTACTTTTGATATCAAAAGTTTTCATTTACACAGTACAATTATAATTATGTTGGTTAAGTATCTTTTTCTGTAATCTTGGGTTAAAAAATACGATAATTACATTCTTCTCATCATCATCAATGAGTTCAATACTACGTTATGATATGTAGATGCTCTTTATCTTAGTTATATTTGTTACTTAAATGCTTATAATCAATTTATTATTATCAATAAAATATTTTGAATAATATAATTGATTATCCATTGATATATATTATTTCTGTCTTCATAACTGTTTAGATAAATACAGTATTAACTATATGCTATAAGATTTTTCTATCGATTCGATAACATTTGTTATAAACTAAGCATAAAGAATGTTGTTTATTGATTAAAATATCTTGTTTTCCTACAAGAATTTGTTAATATAAAACAGCTAATTTCTTGAATTGGTTATCTTTAAAAAAAAGCGATTGTACTTTGTTCGTTCTTGAATAGTTTCCTTTAGAGTTACTACTTCCTGTGATATATATATATATATATATATATATACTATTGATTATGAAAAGATCAGTTCTATATAATATGACTAAAAAATCTTAACATATGTTGAAAAGAAGCATGATGCAATAGATTATTCTATTAGTACCGTGCAAATCATTGAATTGTTTAACAGTAATTTTCAAAAGCTTATTCTTTTTCAATGGCTTTAATCAATCTCATAATTGTCATACTAATCTGCACCCTTAAACTATGTAGATGCGTTTATTATGCAAAATAATTCATGTTTTTTTCTTCTATACAAAAAAAAAATAATTATCTGAAATAAATTCTAATGCATTATAACAAATGTCATTAAAAGTAATAGTTTGTACTGTTTTCTTACAGTACATTTCTCGGTTATAGGATAAAACAAAGTTATCGAAACCACTGCTGATTTGTAAATTAGAAGCGAAGAGGTTCTTATAAGAAAAAAAAACAACTAATGCCTTGCAGTCATGATTAAAAATGTTGATTTTAGTTATTTCCACTTACAAAACCATTTTTCGACAACAAAATCTAAAAAATTCACATGATCGTATATATGGAGAGTCTTTATAAGTTTATTATCTTATACCATTTTTAAAGTGTACAGCTGTCGCATGAGTCGTCAATGACATGTAGAAGAAGACACGACAAATGCCCAGTTGCTGATCGAACATAGTTTTATATTAAATTAGCTAGAATACTAGATAAGTCGTTTTACACACGGATTTTGTTTTCAAAATACTTTTTGAAGAAGGCGCTATTTAACATTTAACTTTTTATTCTCGTATTCAATGAAATGATAATCTTGAGTTTGATTAAAAAAAAAAAAACAAGACTTATAGAAACGTGACTTATTATTTTTTGTAAACAAAAATTCTATCATACCCGTAGGAAAACAATGCATTGAAAAACAAATAATTACTAATAGCACATCTATCTTGACATTCGAATTATTCTGTATTGTCTATATTTTTTATATGTTTATTCTTCAATCACAACCTTTTACTTCTTTCTTTCTGACATATGTTGATTAATAACATAGGCTCTTTTTTTGTGTTGTTGTTTGTATCCATGATTAAAACGTTTGAAAAAATCAATTATTTGAAAAGGCTAAAGTATGAGCATATGTCCCACTAAATTCCATAGAAGATGATTGACAAAATGTTAGTATAATATATATATATTATAGAATCGAATATCAATTGAAAACTAAAACTATTTGCATATATATTTAAGCATGATTGTATTTTGTTGAAATATCACATCTTGATCTATTTCAGAATAATACATATATTTTGTTTGTATATCATTATAGATCCTATTTCCTTTTAAATATAAAAAAAACAATGTATGTTATTCTCAATGGAAGCATTCAAATGTTTGAATATTTTTTTGTTCACATCTTTTATATTAACAAACATTCTTGTCTTTTTTTTAAAGTTTATTGATATAGAAATGAAAAGGTGTGATTCAATTAGAAATCGATTAACAGTATGTGTTATGTTTAGATATATATATATATACCTAACGGCGGGAAAAATCAACAATCACATGTACGTCAAATATAGACATTTGCTGCTTGTTTGACAACTGTTCGTTTTTCTTTCTCCATTCTCATCATCATCGTCTCGGTGTGAATCCTTCATATGGAGCTATCTTTCTGTCATTTAAAAATGTATGTTGATATACGTATTCTTTTCTTTTTTTCTCTCTTATCTATTTTATTCGTTTGCTTATTATTGTCGAGAGTCTAATGCAGGTGCACTACGCCATAGGCGATTTACATGTCTATGTCGCTGCACGACTTTTATATAAACAAAGAACAAGAAACCGGTAACACCTGATGAGAGAATACATGAAATTGGTCTTCAATATAGCATCAAATCTCTGTTTATGTGAGATAAAAAAAAAAAGAGAAAAAAAGAGAAATGTTCACAGCATCCCAATCAAAAAATCAACCATTAGAGGAAAAGAGAGAGAGAGATAGAAAAGAAGAAGAAGAAGAAAAAAAAAAGAAAGAACGAGGGAAGGAAAAAAAAGAAGACAGCAGACGGAAGCTTTATGTTTACATATCTCTCTTGCCTTCAGTGCACGATATACCACTATCATTGACGATCAAGCAACAATACCCGATCAGTTCACTTGCGACATTGTTAGGAAATTGAGTAAGTATTAGTTTTTTATGTGTATACTATAATTTATTGTGTTACATAGTATTTTATTATTGCTGAAAATTCTAATAAAAGTAATTGACTGTTATAATTCGCATATGACTGTTTGTATAGTATGAAAAGCTACTGTTTTTTTTCTTTTTGTTTGACTTTATATATAGATACTTAAATATATAACTAAACAAGTATGATATATCTAATTCTAATGTACAGCTGTTCAAATCACTCTAGACTAAAGCTTATCTTCTTGCATCTTTTTACACGTAGACGCCGACATACGAATATGTCATGCATACGTTAAACAGTTTATAACTCTTTTGCTCGTTTTGCGTCAACAGCTGGCAATAGCAGCAGCAGCAGCAATTCGATTTTGCCATCTATCAGTCTCTTCGTTTTTTTTTTTTTGCCTTGCTCATACTGGGAATATACACTCGTGCAACTTCTGTTCTAATTCCCCAAAGAGAACCAAATGGTCCCTTCGTAAAAATAAAAAACATATGTTCTATATTCTCTTCCCTCTGTTTGCCGCTTTAGCTACGCTAATTTTTAACTTATGGTCTGCTTTCTTCTTCCTTAAGTTCATCTCCGAACACAGATGTCTTTTCTTTTTTTTTTTTACAAATAACATCTACTTCTATTTTTCTGTTTCTTATCTTTGTGAACAAGGAAATAATCACAAACAAAAAAAATGAAAAAATAAAAATAGAACTAGAAAAACTTTTACATAGTTTTTTTTTCTTTGTACAAGTGAAAATATGATTGATGGAGTTGTCGGTTTTGACCATTACAATGCTAGCATTTTAACCTTTTTCTATATATGTATGTATGTAAGCGTAGCTATCGTTGATAGTTAAGTAAAGCAAATCGTTTTGTTTGATTGATACGCGCTAACCTTTTGTGCAGCTGCTACTATATGTATTTGTGCACGCGTAAGATAGACAACAGACCAGATACCTGTCCATTCATTTTTTTTCTCTTCCTCTTGTAACATCTGCATCAATCGCATGTTTATTCATTAAGGATTTTGCAGCTGCACAGAAACAGATGACGCTCTGAAGAAGAGACGATGATGATGATGATGTTCAAAGAGGGAAAAAAATTGCATTTTGTCACATGGTGCGACTAATCCTAAAACAAATACATCTATATATATATACACGTCGCGTCATATAATTGAAAATATATTTGTTTGAAGTGAAATGAACACCCTATATAGATTCGGCGTCGGTTGGCTAGCTTAAAAGAAAAATGATTTCTATTAGTGCATTATATTCATTGTTGTTCTTTGTGTATTAAGTGTTTGGCGTAAGACAAACGTATGCGCTTATACTGGAAATGGTCTTATATAGAAAGAAGAATAATAATGACAGATTAGATAGTATAGTGTGTATGTTTCTTTTCTTCTTCAATATATGCATATCTACAGACAAATAGATAGATAGATAGACGGACGAGCTCTATTGAATGTTGTTGTAACTTGAGTAGGATAGAAGATGATCGACAGTCATTAACTTATCTATGTTCTTTATTTTTCTATTGTAGATTATTATATCATGACATCGACTACTTTTACAAATACAGATGATAATTATTATGAATTAGGACAAGAATTTAAAAAACTAGCTTCACTTGTACCAACAATACCAAAAGATGAATGTCTTTCAGAACTTGAATTTATTGAAATTGTTATTGCTTATATTCGACAATTACAACAACTTCTTACACATGATCAATGGAGTGAATGTTTAAATAAATTGGCATCATCTATGAAGAATTCTCTTCTATCATCAACATCTTCACCTCCCTCTTCTCCACATGCAACAAATCTATTGAATCAATTAATACATGAATCTCCACGAACACAAACAAATGAAAATTCATCGATAATACGCCGAAGTCCATTGGCAACCATTAATCTAGACAATACTCGATTATCGTGAACAGTATCTTCTATATATATATTTGTGTGTGTGTGTATCTGTATGTCTTTATTTTGTTGTTCATTCATTCTCTTATTGCTTATCAATTGATCTATATACTCTATCTTCATTTCTACTCAAAAGAAAGAAAAATCGAAACACAAAATATTTATTTTCTTATGTATATTTATTTTTATAACTAGTCACATCGATCAAATATGGCATTTCTTTAACTCAAGGCATTATCATGAATATTTCTACAATTCGATTGATTAGACTTATTATAAAAACTTGTTATTTTTGTTGACAAGAATTAGATAGAAAATAAAATTGTATTTAGACATTGTATGTCACAGAATGACATTTTAATTTGGGATATTCTTTCATAATAATTCATGTTAGCTAAATCAATAAGTGAAAAGTTGTTTTTTTTTTTTTTGAAAGAATATCTGTTGAATACCGTATATCAACATGAATACAAATAATATATCAGAAGATCTCTCAACGAGAGAAAATACAATTGGAAAAAATTTGTTAGCGCAACCCCTTTTGTAGCTGAAATGCGGAAATCACATGTGTACTTTTATCTCATTATACTAATACAAAATATGCGAAGTGAAAAATCTTTTGAAGATTATAGTTATTTTTCAGGATAATCGATCGTCAGAGAAGCGATCCGTTTCATTTATTTCTACATCTCAAACAGAAATTTTTTCTACTTTTTACTGACGCTTTAGCTTTTGTTTGTCTTGTTGTAATTCGCTGATCATTTTTCATTTTCGTTTTTCGTCATTTAATATTACTATTATTCTAACCATTGGTTAACTGGTAAATAAGCTTGTTCGACATATCTATTATATCTATAACAGATCTCAACGTACTATGATGTATCTCGATAAACTCAAAAACATTGATATTAATTATATTCTAAAATTATAACTTGATCATATGATGACTCTAGTAAATCAATGCATCACTATCTATCATCGTTGACATCTTGATTATAAATTTTTATTTGTGTAAAAGTCAGAAACTGAACTATGTAGAACATTTATAAACGTATTGCAGACATCCAAATTTCAACGAAGTCTTGGGGATGTTTAAGAATTCTCTAGAATAGTCTAAGTCTTGTTGTTAATGCTGTTCAGTAGTCTTTTTTCATCGCTGAGAAAAACTTCTGACATCGGTTGCCCTGGGTAGCTAGGGTCTATAATGGGAAAGGAATCCGCAAAACTTTGATTTAGAACTTACGCTCACCATTTTCTAGACTTTAAAAATCTTTTAATTAGAAACTGAAAATTAAAGTTTCAATTTAATATATCATGCTTATTGATTATCATATTCGATTGACTTTGACATGTGTAATTATACATAGCTTAAAGTAAATATTATGACTTGTACGTAGTGACTCATACAAATTGTATTATAGATAAACGAAGTTGTATTAGAAATTGTTGATTTTCGATGTTGAAAAACAGATTTGTTAGAATGACTAATATCATTCAGCTTTTGTTTAAAAAATTATTTATTTGAATTTTTCGTTGTATATTTTTAATATTTGATTTTATTTACATAATCTTATTGTTATTACATAAGGTTTTCAATTGATTTTAACAAGACTGATATGAAATTTTGATATTATCTTATAAAAGTTTTGTTTCTTCTGGCGTCTTAAAACCAATGACGACGTGCGTGTAAAAGATTACAACATGTCTGAAAAAACAAACTTACATATTTTATTGTTTTTTCTTCCAACAAATTTTTTCTTTTTTGTGTCATGTTGATTCTTCTGTATGAATAAACAAAAGCACATTACTATGTAAAAGCATGTATGACAAAGTTTATACAAACTGAATAATTTCTATTGTAGTAAAATATTTCATTTTTAGACAATAAAATCTTATCGAATTCGATTTATTTTTAATACTAGTCTTAAATCATTTGCAAATATTCATTCGAATATGCTTAGAGAAAACATTACAAACTGGTAATAAACATTTTTAATTCTAAAACTACTGTCCTTCTTTTACTGCCTAGTTGGATTATATTTTATGGACCTGAATAAAGAAAAAGACAGAAACATATTCTTAATCAATTTCATCATAAAAACAAGAATGAACTTTTTTTTTGTCGATATTCTCTTACATAGATAATGTATTGTCTTCGGTAAGGATATTCTATCATGAACAACATCAAAAAGATTACTGATAAAGTTTGTATTTTTGATGTTTCTTGAAAGCTTCACAGATCTAATTAGAAGCAAAGAGAACTTATAATCAGTCATGGAAATTTTCGTTTTTCTGATTTTAATACCATAATAGAAGGTTTGTCCTGTTTTATTTCTATTCGTTCTGTTTCGAGAGTGTCACTTCCTCTTTATTTTTTGATCGATTATCATTGCATGCATCATATTTTTTCTTTTCTTAACAATGGATGTAAAAAATTTCGTAATGTTATTGAAATATTTTTTGTAGAAAAAGAAGCAAAAATCTTATGACATCATAGATTGTGATGGCAGGATCAATTATTTTTCTAAAATAGATGAAATATTTTGTTTGCTTTTTGAGATTGTAATAAACTATTTAATCTGAAACAAAAACCTGCTAGACGTAAATAAGTTTTCAGTCATTATTTATATTAATCAAGTTACAAATGGCTGAAGCAATACGAGAAACAATTCTCTGTCAATATTGTAATACTCTGATTAACTTTCAAGATTGGACTGAACATTCAGTGAGTAATTGACATTATTTTTTTCTAGTCTATATTTCAGTTTTTATTCAACATATTGTAGATAAAATGTCTCGATATTAAAAAAAATCGCAGAAGAAATCGAAGAAAGTAAAGAAATAACTTACAATTTTGTTCATTGTTGCTTCTTTTTAGAAAATCTGTGAATAATGAATCAGATAATGAAAGAATTCCATGTGAATTCTGTTATGATCAAATTAGTGTAGATGATTGGAATTCTCATTCTGTAAAATAAAAAACGATATCTAATATACAATCTAATTATTTCAACCACATTATAGGAACAATGTACTAATGCACATAAATGTCGAGTCGAAAATTTAAAAAAGTACTATGTCAATCTTTTTTAAATACATGGTTTACGTTTCATATTTAGTGGTATTGACAATGAACCAATTAATATTTTAGTTCCATGTGAATATTGCAATAAGCAAGTCAATGCACATGATCTTGAATGGCATACAGTATTTTAAAAAAAATCTTTTCTTGTTAATATAAATATGTATTTATTTCTATCATATTTCAGAGACAATGTGCTGATAAATATCAGCGTCAAATTCAAAAATTACAGAAGTAAAATATTTTCACAATTATATTAGTTATGTTTCATTTTTATATGATTGTAGCAATGAAACAACGCTCGTTCCATGTGAATACTGCAATGCTCAAGTTAACGCACTAGAATGGGAATTGCATACGGTAAAACAGATTAAGGCGCTTTGCTTTTTTTCTATCTAGCTGAGATTCATCAAAGGTTAACGATCAATCAGTATGAATGTTTGGTATAGTTTCTTTCTTCAACTGATATGATTAATTGCTAATTTTTTATCATTAGTTTTGCAAAGTAGTGTGAGAAAATGAATGAGATAGGATAATTGTGAAATCTAGAATGAAAATACAAGTCTTTGAATAATATAGTTCGATCAGATATTAAGAATAACATCAGTTAATATTTCAAATATTAAACTATACAGAGTCTTATTTAGTTGTTAGCACATACTAATGTATAGGAAAAAACAGCTCGTTTGGCTGATGAACAACTGATGATATCTTCTCATTTAAATTAAGCGATGAGTGATACATATGTACTTAACGACTTAATGTTAGATTATCGTCTATTGTCTGAGAACTTTAGAATGATGAACAATATATGACTAGCCTTATAGATAAGTTTTATATTTTATGTAATTTATTGTTTTCAAAATTAAAGATATGTTTGTTTTTACTTTCCTATAGAACGGATGTATTGAAGCTGAAAGACAGATGATTGGAGATTTGACTAAGTAAAAAAATAATTCATGTATTTCATTTGTTTTTTTGACTATTAATTATACCTTTAATTTGAAGATATACAGCAATTGACCCATCTGATGAACAGATTCCATGCGAATATTGTAATAAATGTTATTCTATACACAAAATCGAATCACATCAGGTCTGTATTTTCTTTATCAATTTATTAAGTCTATGCCTAACTAGAATATCATTTTTTTTTGTCTTTTTTAAGAAAAGATGTCGACATAAGCAATCCTTGTCAGCTTTTCAACCGGTAAATAAACTGTAACTTTTTGTTTAACTTTGCAATAAATATAGACGAATTCTTTTGGTTGTTTTTCTTTTTTTTTAAACACAAATAGAATGCTCTACATGATGAAGTATTTGGCACCATCTATTCTTTACCAAAACATTGGGATCTTTCAGCATTAAATAATCTTACTCGTTATATTCTTGATCCTGAAACAGAAGAATACAAATTCGTTGCAAATAATTTTCACCAAACATTACCATTGAATCAAATTGTTCAAATTGAACGAATTCAAAATCGGCGTAAGTGGAGATGACTTATCTATCTATGAAATCTTTCATCTTTTTCATGTTCTTTCCCTAATATCAAAACTAGAAGTAGATAGCTCTTACTCTAAATTTCTTGAACGTTTTAGAATTTATATTGAATAATCATTGACGAATGAAATTCTATATATTATCTATTAAAATAATATAATAAAATACATAGAAAATGTATAAAAGGACTAGTCATTAAATTTAGATGTATTCGTTTATTCGTACATACTTTTTTAACAAAATCTTTCTTTCCTTTGTATGGATTTTACAGGTTGGTATCGTCAATATGATGCTCATAAAGAGGATTTTATTGAGCGATATGGTAAAAGTACAGAAAGATGGTTATTTCATGGTGAGTTACATATACTCTTTATTGTTTCTATTTTCCAACTCTAAATAATATTAGGATGTCGTGAATCAAGATCAGCTGAAGCAATTATTCGTGATTGTTTCAATCGCAGTCATGCTGTTAATTGTGGTAAATGATTTGCCTATTCACAACAAAAATTAAACTATAAACAAATGTATTTTTTTTTCGACTCATGCATATAGCTGTTGGTCAAGGAATCTACTTTGCGACACAGGCTATGATCAGTCATGGTTATACTCAGCCTGATGCAAATAGACTCAGACATATGTTCATGGGTGAGAATATTATGCTTCATTCAATTTTTATATATTTGTTTCTCTCTGAAAAAACTAATTAATTGTAAAATGTAATGTTTAAAAAAAAATGTATTTTTATAAGTTGAAGATCTTATTTGATTGAACTCTTTTACAATTGAGAAACGAATGAAATAAAATCTAAATTTGTATTTTGTAATTTCTAATAATTTATACATAAAAAATTGATTAGATTATTTTTCTTTCTTTTTTTCAGCTCGTGTGTTAGTCGGAAGAACAACTGTAGGAAGTTCATCCACGCGTATTTGCCCTCCAGGTTTTGATACGACAGGTGGAGGAAATGTTTTTGTAACTTATCATGATGCTCAAGCTTATGGAGAATATTTAATAGTCTACAAATGATACAAGTTTTATATTTATTTTTTATGTTCTTTTTTTTGTAACTGAAGTTTTTTAATACTTTTTGATAAGGATATTATTCTCATGGTTTGTTTATTCTTATATCTATATATATATATATATGTATTATCTTCAATTTACTGCATTAATATGATGGAATAGATGTTATCAAAATAGGAATTTTTCTATATATTGATCATAAATCAAAATTCTCATTGTTTGAATGATACATTCATTGTTAAATCATATATCTATTTGACTAAACATAATAGAAGTGTGTTATTTCTTATTTCAACTCATTATGTGCAGAAATCATTGAAAACTATGAATGAAAAATTCAATCGTTCATATTTATTGAAAACAAAAAAAATTAGCTGTATTAAAAATTAACTGACAATATAATTTCACTGAACTGAATTGTCAGAAAAATTTTCGAAGTTGAATGATTATTTCCATTGAAATATAGTTGAACATCAACATTATAATAAAAATCAAATCACTGATATATTTATTTAACTTAAATATGTCTATGATTTTCCTATGATTTCATGCTATTTTTGTTTAGTATTGCAATAATATAATTTCCTTCCTTCCGATTAAGTTATTTGTGTTTCGTCAACATGCATTGCTGCTATGCCAGCTATAAATATTGATCAGAACAGAATGTATATATATAAATGACATAAGGAAAAAAAAAGAAGAACCGACTGTGTACAGTAGATGGCACTACTATTCAATTCGATTTTAAATGTAATCGATATTTGACATAAAACAGTATAAAAATATATATATGAAAATATTTTAAAGAAATATTTTTCATTAAAAATTTGAAAGTAAGATATTCAATTTTGAAAATAAACAAAAAAAGCAATAAAAATACTCAATTAATAAACAAATAAACAAAATTATTGAACATTAGTCAGCATAGACTTTTCTTCAGTTACGGGAACATTTACAATTTTTTTTCTTTTCTTCGGTTAACTGTCAAGATCGACAGCTAGTCCTTTGGGAAGATTATGACCTTGTAATTGTTCTTATTTAGATTAGAATTACAATTAAACATGGGTGCTACATATGGACAACGACAACGAGTATAAGATAAAAAATCTTTTTTTTTTTTTTACTGGAAATTGTTTTCTATATTTTCATAGAGTAAACTTCGTTTTCTCATGGGTATTAATGGTCTATTATTAGCTCTTGCTATCTTTATTATCATTTCTATGTCTATTTATTGGGGCTTCTTCGAAGAATGGACTATTTGGACAGATTATACCATGCCTTGGGTAGAATTCATTTAAAAAATAATAATCTCTCTCTATATATATATAATTAAATCTATTTTAGGTTGAATTTAATTTTTTCATCTATTACTGGGATCGTTTGACTATCACTCGTGTTTATCTTTCATTTATTTACCTATATGGCTTTGTTCTTTTCACGAGTAAGTTATATATATATTTCATAAGAATTTGTTTATGAATTGATTCTTTTTTTTTTTTTTTTTTCTTTTAGTTATTGCATTGCAAATTCATGGTTATCGTCGACGAAATATTTTCCTTATGGAATATGTTCCTTATTCATTATTTTGTTTAGCTATAGTAACAGTTATTGGTGGTTTATGTTGGTTTGCTGTAACAATGATAAATATGAATGCTGGATTTTTAACAAAAGAAACATTTTTACTTGAACGACTTCGTTTTCGAGGCAATGCTTTTAAAGAATTAAAATATCGTGAACAATCATTTAATTTGGTTACATCGGGTCTTGTACCACCACGTGTTTTTATAGTAACTGCTTTTGTTAATCAGTAAGAAAGATTTTATATGTCTTTTAAAATAAATTTAAAAAAAAAACCAAATTTTCTTTGTTTTTTAGACGTCAAAGAGATTTTCATTGTTGTGGTTGGAATTCGTATCTTGATTATGCAGCTTCACATAAAACAGATTTACCAGATACATGTTGTCATAAAGTTCGTTATTTCTTTTGATTTGTTTTTTCTTTATTTAATTTATTTCTTAATTGATTAGCATCAAACAGTTTATAGTTGTGGTAAAAATATGTTAATTAATCCTGATCCAAAAATTGTTAATACACGTGGATGTGGTCCATTAATGAAATATTGGTATCGCCGTGGTTTTTGGGAAAATGTATTTATGGGTTTATTTGGACTATTTATTGGTATTTATATGATATTTGTATTTCAACATAATCATAATGAATATATTCAATTACGTGATGAAGCTGATGATAAAAAACGTATTTTACATTCACAATCTATGGCATCATTTCGTTCAATGAATAGTAATGTTGTAAAACATCCAATAAAAAATAGTTTAATACGTTATCCATATACTGGTATGCGTGGTTCACCTTCAAATGGTACAACTACTGGTTATGATTCAGATAATAATAGTACAAGTGTACTTTATCAAGCACGTGGAACATTTAATCCAAATCCTTAATACGAAAAAGAATTTTTTTTTTCTGTATATACATTTAATGTAGTAGTTTTCGCCAGATATTTCACTTCAATTGTTTGTTTGTTTTTTTTTTGTATATGCATTTAATGTAATCTTTTCTGTCAGATATTTTATCTTAATTCGTTGCTTTTTTTTTTTGTTATTTATATATATAAAATTAATGACATTCCATTTATTTGTATGTTGTTTTGTTTTTTATTTCTAGATGAAATGTTAACTCAACATGAATATGATAATATTTCATCTCAAAAAAGTTGTTATAGTAGTGATACAAATGCAACAGTATCAGTTATACAAAGATATTTAACAACAACAACAACAACAACAGCAACATCTGTGGTTTCATCATCATCACGTATACAAAATTCCATACCAGAAATTAAAGTTAAACCATGTACAAAAGAATTTCTTGGAAAACATTTTAATGATGTAAGAATTTAAGATAATATTTGATTTTTCAAGAAAAAAAAAAAAAGATTTATTTTACAATTAAAAGGCATATCCAATGTTTAAAAATCCTCGTGGTCAATGTTTAATTATAAATGTATATAATATAAATGGAGCTATACGTCGTTGGTCGGATTTAGATGTAAAATTATTAAGTGATCTTTTTCGTCAATTATATTTTAATGTAATTGTTTATTCTGATTTTAATGGAGATGATCTTGGAGCAGAGGTTTGATTAAATTTATTTATTTGTATTTTTAATATTTTTAATATTTAATTTATAGAATTTTATGAAAATTCTTAAACAATTTTCTCAATCAAAAGAACATGTCAATGCACAATGTTGTATTATTTGTTTGATGAGTCATGGAGAAGAAGGTTCATTAACAGTACAAGATGGAAAAAAAGTTTGTTATTGACATAGTCTTTATAGATATAAATGAATTGTGTATATATATATATATATATATTTTCTTATAGATTTACCATGATCATGTATTTGATCTATTTAGTAATGTAAATTGTCCAAATTTAGCCGGAAAACCTAAACTTTTTTTTATTCAATGTTGTCGAGATGGTAAATAGATTTTATTTTAATAGAAATAGAATACAGGAAATATGTTTCATGAAGCACGATCTAAAAGAAGTGTTGAAGTATCGAAGTAGAAATTTTGACCCCCCACAGGCATGACAGACATCTTATCAATGAATTATCACGAACTTGGCAGAACTCTTAGAGGCAGCTCATCATAGACCGTGACCAATGCTTTAGAAACACTTCTTCTCTCTCCATCTTGCATCATAGATTGATATACGTCGTTAATATACAATGACAGATCATATATCAAAAACGTCTGGTTATAATAGATGAACTACTTCCTTATTGCATTTCTGGAGAATTAAGTAAATGGATGGTGTAGAAATGTGTCCCAAGATAGATAGAATAAAACAATCTCTATGTAATTTATCAACAGCAGCTACATCGCGTTTCATATTTTAATCCCACAGGGATTGCATTAACAATTTTTTTTTCTTGTAGATCCTGGAGTGGGTCCAGTTGATGATGCTGGTTGTCATGTTCAAATACCATCAAATACATCATTTGATGATCTAATTTTCGATGATGATGATGAATGTGATAGTATGCAACGACATCATTTACCTACAATGACCGATATGCTCATAGCATTTCCTTCACAAAAAGGTATCGTTGTTTTTTTTTTTTATTTAATTTTTTATTTATGAAAATGATAAATTTAAATATAGGTTTTACTGCTTTTCGAAAACCACATGTTGGTAGTTGGTATATGAATGCTCTTGTCGATATCTTAGCTCGACATGCTAAAGATACAGATCTTTGTTCAATGCTTAATATGGTTAATGGTTGTGTATCACGTGAAGTAACTAATAAAGGAAAAAAACAAACAGCAGAATATAAATCATCATTTACAAAAAAAGCATTTTATTTTTTTCCTGGTATAAATTTTCTTTTCTTTTGAAAAATTTCATTTTTATTTTATTTTATTAAGGTTTAACTGGAAATCCAATGGCACCAATTGATTATTGTAAGTTAATATTATTATTATTTTTGATCTTCTTTAGTTTTAGTTTTATTTTTATTTTTTATTAGCTATTCATAGTCGAAATGATGTAAATAATAGAAAAGAAACATTAATAACAATGAATAATAATATTGATTATCAACATGATAGTTCATCAATAAATTTTGATATAATAAAAAAATTTTTTATTGAAAATCTTCTTGATAAATGGAAAAGTCTTGCACGAGAACTTGATGTTAATGAAAATGAAATTGATCTTATTTCACGTGAAAATATATCATTAAAAGAAAAATTTTCATTGGTAAGTTAGATAATAATAAATGTTTTTTTTTTCAGTTAAAAAAACTACATATTTTTTTTGTTTTAGATTTTGGATATTGTTGCTAAAATACGTCATAATAATTTACAACAAATACTCATTGATATGCTTAAAAGTTTGCAACAATGTCGACGAATGTCATATTATTGTATAAAAATATTCTTTTTTTTTTTCATATCTATTAAGTCATTGTTTATATTGTTTTATTTTTAGATCAACTTCAACAAATGATTGCACCATATTATCCAGATTTACAATAGATGTATTCATCCGTCCATAATTGTTCATTTTGTACATGATTGTGAAATTTGTTTTTATAGTTCGTTCTTTTTTTTTCTTTTTCTTGTTTTTTATCTATTGTCATGCTATTATATAACTGTTGTGTTATTGAGATAGTCGCGTATAATAATAAGAAAAAAAATGAGGAAAGAACGAAAAAAAAAAATGACGCGTTCAATAAATCATATTTCCTCTTCTCGCCTATTGTGAGTACTATATGGGTCTAAATGCGACTGCCTACATACAATAAATTGCTTCTTCTTTTGTCATAATAGATTCTTTTTTTTTTCTTTCAGATATTTCTTGATCGACAAAACAAAACGTGAACAATGGAAGACGAAAGACCAGCCAAAGGACCGAAAATCGTACCGGTATGGAAATCTTATTTTTTGTTAGCTCATAATAATTTATGAAACTTTTTTTTTTTTTATTTAGGTCAAAAACAAAATGCCGGCACCGTAAGTTAATTTGATTGTCTTGTTTCGAATGAGAAAAAAAAATAATACGTTTTTTTTTCTTAATTGAAAATTAGGATTCAAATAACAGCTGAACAATTATTACGTGAAGCAAAAGAAAAACAACTTGAATATGTTGCACCACCACCAAGACAAAAAATTAGTGATCCAGAAGAATTAGCTGAATATCGAATGAAAAAACGAAAAGAAATGGAAGATGCTATAAGAAAAAATCGTCTAAAAATGGTTAATTGGGTTAAATATGCTCATTGGGAAGAATCACAACAAGAAATTCAACGTAAGAAAAATTTTTATATATTAATTTAATATAAAACAAAAATCATATTTTCTTATTGTAGGTGCTCGAAGTATTTGGGAACGTGCACTTGATGTTGATTATCGTAATATAGCCATTTGGCTAAAGTATGCCGAAATGGAAATGCGTAAATAATTACCTTTGATTTTCTTCGGTAACTAAATTTATTGTTTCTTTAGGCTACAAACAGATCAATCATGCACGTAATATTTGGGATCGAGCTATTGCTATATTACCACGAGCTAATCAATTTTGGTATAAATATACATATATGGAAGAAATGCTTTCAAATATAGCTGGTTGTCGACAAATATTTGAACGTTGGATGGAATGGCAACCAGATGAACAAGCATGGAATACATATATTAAATTTGAACTACGTTATAATGAATTAGAACGTGCACGAATGATATATGAACGTTTTGTTGTAACACATCCTGAACCTAGAAATTGGATACGTTATGCTAAATTTGAAGAACAAAATAATTATATTAAATCAGCACGACGTATTTATGAACGTGCTATTGAATTTTTTGGTGAAGAACATTTAAGTGAACGTTTATTATTAGAATTTGCAAAATTTGAAGAACATCAAAAAGAACATGATCGTTGTCGAATGGTATATAAATATGCACTTGAACATTTACCTAAAAGTTCATGTGAAGATATATTTAAAGCATATACAATACATGAAAAAAAATATGGTGATCGTACTGGTATTGAAGATGTTATTACAAGTAAAAGAAAATTTCAATACGAAGAAGTATAAAAAATTATTTAAAGAGAAACTTTGTTTTTTTTCTTATTTTTTTTTTTTTTTTGTTTCATTTTAGGAATTGAAAGAAAATTCAATGGATTATGATACATGGTTTGATTATTTACGTTTACTTGAAAGTGAAGGAGATGTTGCTGTTATTCGAGAAGCTTATGAAAAAGCTATTGCTCAAATACCACCTATTCAAGTATGCTAAACTTTTCTGAAATAGAACTCGAGATAAGCAGAGTTAAAATAATAAACAAAATATTCCATTTTAGCTGTTTGAAATATTAATGAAATCAAATTTTTACCTATTTGAATTTAAACTAATTCAATAACTATGTTAGATAGATCTATTTATTCTTTGTAAAGACTACTTTCTCTTGAGTTGAAATTCTTAGAAATAGATGATCGATATACATAATATTAAAAAAAACAACATTGCTTCATTAGTATGATTTCACTCGATCAATCATCATCGTCTGCTTTATATATATATATCGGGTGGCCCAAAAGTAAGGAAAAATAATGGGTATCTAATAATAACTGATGAAAAACTGTTAATGATATTTTTCATACTTTTTATTGATGTAGAGAACTAAAACTTTCAGAAATAAAAGATGTTAATTAGATATGTACGTAATAAAAATTTCAGCTCTTTACGTCAATAAAAAGTATGAAAAATATCATTAACAGTTTTTCATCAGTTATTATAGGATACCAATTATTTTTCCTTACTTTTGGGCCACCCGGTATATGTATCTGTGTATTAATTCCAGTTCTAACTTTTATTACTAATAATCTTTTTTTCAAAGAAATTCGTATAAATCTTTCATTCGAACAAAGAAACTAATATTTCTCTTTTTCATTTTTCCTTCATCAATAATAATACTTTTAGTCAATGTAAAAAATAAGACTCATCAACTGAATTAAATAGATGAAAAGTACAATAGACTATCGTCTGAGATATTCTTTTTTTTTTTGTCTATTTCAAATATTCATTTTTAATTCTTCTATGTACTAATTGTTCATTGAATTGATTAGGAAAAACGATATTGGCGTCGTTATATATATATATGGATAAATTATGCTTTATTTGAAGAACTTGAAGCTGAAAATATTGAACTTACACGTGGAGTTTATAAAAATTGTTTAAATTTAATTCCACATAAAAAATTTACATTTGCAAAAATTTGGCTTTATTATGCACAATTTGAAATTCGACAAAAAGAATTAGCATCTGTTCGAAAAATTCTTGTAAATACTTTAAAATATAAATTTGTTTTTTATTTTTCATTAAATTATTTTTCTTTTTTAGGGTACAGCCATTGGTATGTGTCCAAAAGATAAACTTTTTCGTGGTTATATTGATTTGGAAATTCAATTAAGAGAATTTGATAATTGTCGAAGATTATATGAAAAATTTCTTGAATTTGGTCCAGATAATTGTACAACTTGGATTAAAGTAAGAAAGAAAATGTTTATTTTTTTTATTTCATTGATATATCCTTGTTATCAATAGTTTGCTGAATTGGAAAGTATTCTTGGTGATACTGATCGTGCACGTGCTATTTATGAACTTGCTATTGAACAGCCAAGACTTGATATGCCTGAATTATTATGGAAAGCATTTATTGATTTTGAAATTGAACAACAAGAATATGATCATGCAAGAAAATTATATAGTAAATTACTCAAAAAGACTCAACATGTTAAAGTAAGAAAAAAAGATTTTTTTTTTTTTAAGTTAAAATAAAATCTGCAATTATTATTATTATTATTTTGTTTTTGTTTGTTTAATAAAAGGTTTGGCTTAGTTTAGCACAATTTGAAGCAGTAATTGATGAATCAGATTCTATTGATCGTGCACGAGATGTATTTGAACAAGCATATAAAACACTTCGAACAGCAAATGATAAAGAAGAACGGTTAATGCTTGTTGAAAATTGGCTGGATTTTGAAGTAAAGAAAAAAAAACCCAAATATATAAAAAAATATTTTATTATAATTTTTCTTTATTCTCATTTATAGAAAGAAAGAGGTACAAAAGAAAGTGTAGCTCGTGTTGAGAAATGTCTACCAAAACGTATAAAACAACGTCGAAAAATTCTTAGTGAAGATGGAGTAAGTTTATCTATATTATATTTCATTTTATTTTCTTATAATTGAAAATAAATTTTTTTATTTAGACTGATTCAGGTAAATGGGAAGAATATATGCAGCTTGTTTTTCCTGATGATGAAGCTGTTCAACCTCATTTGAAATTATTATCAATGGCTAAACGATGGAAAAAAGGACAAGACGATGTTTCAACATCAACGAATGTGAATACAGATAATGATATGTCAACAGCAAAAACAACAACAGAAACAGAAGACGATAATATTCCTCTACCGGAATCGCGTATTGATGATGAAGAAATGAACGATGAATCTTAATATGTCTTGTTTTTTTTTCTTTGTATAATTAAATACATATATGATCTATTTTGTTTTTTCATATCGGATGAAATAGAGCCCTGTGAAGACAGCAAATTTCTCATTATATTATAGATTATTTATTTGTATCGAATGCCGAAACAACGTCTACAAACAACGACATTAAATTCAGCTTCTGGTAATACTTCAAAGCGTCATTGTGATACTACATCTAAACCTAATGCATCATCGGATAATGAAGATGTAATTCCAATTCCAATACAAATTTTTCTATGGCGACAGAGCAAGTAAGTTGATGTTTTTTTTTGTTCAAGAAAGAAAAAAAAATTCTTTCTCATTTGTAGTCCATTTATCAAACGAAAGTTTGGTAATCTAACCGATGCATCTGCAATTGTAAGTTAAATACATATATACATATTTCAATTTAGAAAATCTATTTTTCTATGATATTCGATTAGAGTTTTGATCGAGTTCTTGTTCAAAACATCGTACATGGTTTATCACCTAGTCTTAGCGATGCTATTGCAAGTATTCCAAGATGGTTATTAATCAAAGTGGTTAGTTTATTTATTTTTTGAAAAACAAAATAAATAAATAAATAAATAAACTATTTTTTCAGGCATTTCCACATGTAATGCATGCATGCTCAGCTGCAATTGAACATAGTCTTCATTCAATACAACAACAACCAACAACTAGTGGTCATCCATCATTACTTGTTTCATCATCTATATCTATTTCACCATCAGCTTCATCACAACTTCAAATTCCAACTAGTCTTCAATTACCTATTAATACTCCTAATATACCGGCACCTCTTGGTCCATTAACTTCCACAACTCTTTCACCAACAGCATCTGTTGAACATCAATCTAGTCAGCCACCATTATTTCGTCTCTCATCAACAGCACATAGTACAAGTAGTTATTCATCATTAACAAATAAATTAAGTCCAAGTGAAATTCGTCTTTTTCATACATTACATTATCTTATATTAGATTCTCAAAATCAAAATAATAATACATCTATAAATAGTGATCAACTTTTACCATTAAATACAATACAATTATTTATTTATTTATTTATTCCATATATTCATACATATTTACAAAGTAATGAAAAAGAATTTTTATCACATCCTGATCTTGCTCAAGGCATGCGTCTTATATGGCAACCATTACTTGAATATCGTCAACCAAATATACGTATGTTTAGTTCATTTGTTAAACCAATTATACCATCATATGCATCACCAAATGAAAATGGTGATTATATAACAACAATAAATGAATCACAACAACAACAACAAACATTTTATATAAATAATAATAAACGTAATCGTTTATCTGTTTTGATTGAATCACCTACACCAGTACCAACAACAAAAGCAATTCTTGAAGAATCTGAAGAAGAACAACAACAATCTCAACCTTCTTCACCACCACCGCTCCCACTTCCACCATCACAACCATCATCTCAAACATTAACGACAAATGAACATATTTCACAATTACCCAGATCATTGTCAGAAAAACAACCATTATCTGATTTAACAAATCAACCAACAATGACGGCACCTATTGTTAGTAGTGAAGGAAGTAGTATAAGTTTATTTCAACCAATAACAGCAAAAAAAGAGCAAAAATCAACATCATCCGTTCTTGTTGATTCTGATACAGCTACAACAAATAATTCAATAACTGATCTTAGTGCTTATGGAACATCAAATGGTACAAAATCACGAGCACCACTCGTACATATGAGTTCAATTTGTTCAATATCTGATTCAAGTCGTTTAACAACATCACCACAAAGTCCAGGTAAGAGAAAGAAAATTTTGAAACAAGAAATCTTTTTGTTTTTTTAATTCTTATCTTTAATATCCCTATTGACTTTTTAAGCTGGTGATAAATTTAATATCTTACCCGGTGGTACAGGTTCATCATCATCATCAGCATCAACACCATCTGTTCTATTACCTTTAAATTGTTCTCAATGTCAACAACCTGTATTTGCTCCTAATCATCCACAAAATATTCCATATATTTGTTCAAGTTGTACACCTATAAAACCAACACCTACGCCAAGAGTATCTGATCTTCCATTAAAGCTGGAAGTTCAAAAAGATTTAATATCAATAACACGACGTCAAAGTATTATAACACCAAAACCTCGAACATCTCAACGTTCATCTGAATTACTTCTACTTGCAACTTATTTTGATATTGGAATATTACGTACATTATTTAGTCCATCATGGTTAACAGATGGTTATTTATGGTGTTTAGAATATTTACATAAACGTATTATTGATATATCTGATGAAATTTTATCGGATGCATTAATGAATGGTACATTACCAATAAATATTCTTCGTTTTAAAAGTCTTTCGATTCCACAATTAAATCTTAGTAATGAACAAGATTATTATGAATATTTAAAAAATATTTATTTTAATGAACAAGTTACAAATGATATTATTGAACAACAATGTATGATGGCTGGTACAGGTGATATGGCAACATCAACATCAACTAAACAACCAGCTACATTATTAAATGTACCATTTAAATATTTTGCTGGAAAAAGTCCATATAATGGAAAACATAGTCAAAAATATGATAATTTCTATAAGAAAATAAGGTAAGAATACATCACAATGATGATCTTTTCTTTGTTTTGACTTTTTTTTTTTAACATAATTTTTTTTTAATATGAAAATAAAAGAGAAAAACAATTATTGGCTCGAGGGTAATATGAAAAAAAATAAAATAAAATAAAAATCATGCTTTTCTCATTTTTTGCAAATACATTTATAACAAATTGCAAAGAGATGAGAAATATTAATTGGTTTCTTTTTCTATTCTTGTGTTTTTATGTGTGAATGTCCGCACAATTAATTTTTCTTTTTTGTTTTTCTCTCGAATTATCTATTTTTCTTTATTTTAGTAAAATTCGTTATATTGATGAAGAAGGTATTGAACATTTGGATTTGGCTAATGTTGATCGTCGAGATAATATACAAACATTATCATCAAAAACTAATCGTCTTCATCTAACTGATCCAGGTTTATTATTACTTAAAACAACAACAATAAATGTTTCTGATCGTTCTCTATTACCTGCAACAACAACAGTTGGTACAGCTCGACAATCAGTTGATAGTTTATTAATTACTTCAAATCCTAGTGCAACAAAAATTACTACTACTATACCAACAACTAATTTAAATCTAATGAAAACTTATAGTGTTAGTGATTCAGAAATAAATTATAAATTTTTAGAAGAAATTGAAGAAGCACAAGGTTCAAGTGCATATATTAATCGAAGTGGTACAATTAATTTTGGTGTTGTTCTAGCTGGAATACATGCTGTTATATGTAAAGAACATCATTTAAAAGTTTGTGAATTAGTAATGAATATTCTCGATGTTTTACTTGGTTTGGCTGTTATATCATCATCAGAAGATGATCTACATAAAAAACAATTATTAACAGTTGGAAATACTGGACCAACAAGTGATGATAGAGGAGATGAACAAATAGAAGAATGGTTAAAACAAATCGATGCAAAGGAAGAAGAAAAATTTCAATTAGCTGTGGATATTACACTTAGGTAAAGATTAAATATTTTAAGTTGTATCATATGTTCAGCAAATAGGAAAGATAAACAATCATATAAAATTTTCATTAATTCTCGAGCTTTTAATTTGAAAGGTTTTATTTCTATCAAGATATTAGTATTTAAATTCTATATTATTGAGTCTAATTGACTTGCGAAGAAATACAAAAAAAAAATCAAGTAAAATATAAATGAAGATGATTATTTTTAACTATTCAATTGTATTTAGATTTATATTTAGTAGCAGAAGTAGAGATTGTAGGAAGCGGCTGACCTCACCTCTTCGCCTAGGATTGGATTGATCTATCATTAACATTGGAAAAGTATATCTCCTTTTCAACTTTGGACAGAGACTCAGCATCTTCCAAAAATGTTTATCTGACTTCGCCACTAATAGCAATGAAACTGTCTTGTTTCAAGTCGCGGTGCATGCCGAAAAGTTTTTGTAGACTTTCTTTTTATCTAACGAAGATCTGTTCATAACAAAAATATAAAGTTCAATAGCTTTCTACAGAGTTGAAGAATTTATTCACTAGATCATTCGAATAGGAGGCCTAGTGGTTTTTTTTCGTGAAAATCAATAGATGAGGAACATAGAATAATTTTGTTTATATTCTATTTAGAATAATCAAACGATTAGGATGTCCACATTGTCAACCACGTGGTCGTAGTTTTACAGCTGATCAATTACGTGGTAAAGTACGTTTATCATTAAATAAACTTCGTATACTTAATCAACATCGATTTGAAAAGTATGTATATCATTCATTCTTTTTCTTTTTTGTCTTTCTCAATAAAAATTTCTATTCTATTAGATATTTTCTTAATTTAACACTTAATGGTGATCTTGTTCATATACTTGATATATTTCATGCATTATGTGGTTATTGTTCAGAATCCAATGTTGGTCTTGCTCATTATTCACCTTATAGTAAGACTTTAGCTTTTTTTTTTATTTTGTTAAATGAAACTTCTATTCTTTTTTTTGTCTTCATAGTTCCAACAAAAGTTGATGCACATTTACGACAAACATATTCAAATAATTTTGGTAATACACATCTTGGTGTTGGACCAAAAGGTATTGATGGATTTATATTAAATATTGTATTTAAACCATTCGTTACACGTCTTATAATGATGAAAGAATATTTATTGGGTTCAGAAAATGTTGCTTTATACGGTGAATGTCGAGCATTTTTAACATGTATTAAAGAAAATCATGGTGGAATATTTCGTTTGGTAGTTTTTTCATCATTACTTGATCCAGAAAAAAGACTTAAAACATTAAAACAACAAGAAATAAATATAAAACCAAAAACTAAAATATCACATACTTTCATTCGACAAGATCCTGTTAATAGTAATGGAAAAGGAGTAAATATATAAAATAGATCAATTTTTAATGTATTATAAAATATATTTTTATTTTCTTTGAATAAAAGGTTTTTCTTAATCGTGATCTATCAGATGATGCTGATCTTGATCGTCATGGAAGTACTAGTCAACCATTAACAACATACGGAACTGATGATGCACCAGTAACAAATACTACATCATCAACGTTTAGTATTAAATTAAAAAGTAAGAAAAAATAAAGAAATGTTTTTTTTTTTCTTTGTTTTTAATTTATTATATTTTATAAAATTAAAGGTGCCCGTGCACGAACTGGATCATTAATGGGTGGTGATGATCATAGTTTATATACACATCAAGAAGAAAGTTTATATGTTGATTTATCACTTATTCGTTTCGGTTTATTACGTTTAAATTTTCTGATGGAATCATGTCCACCAGGTTCATTACCTGATCCACAATTTTTAAATAGTCTTCTTATTTTGGTTTGTTTTTTTTTTTACTATAATTCTTTGTTCTTTTCTTTTCTTTTTAAAGATTGAACTTTTCTTTTTTTTTTTTTTTTTTTGTCTCGTAGGATTCACCAGTTATATCAAAAGCAGCATTTCTTGTTGAATGTGCTTATTTTGTTCGTCGTTGTTCATTAGGTCAATGGCCTGAATGGATGCGTATAAATATGACAACATTTCGTCCACATGAATCATTTGCTGTACGTGCAACTGGAAATATGAATGCAAGATTAAATAAATTATATCAAGCAGCTGCAGCAAGAATGTTCTATATATGGGGTGAAGTAAGTTGATTAAAAGATTTTTTTTTGAAAAAAAAATAAAAGAACAAACAAATTTATATGAATAAATTCCTATGAAAGGCTCTTTCATCACAACTTGAAACTATATTAAACAATGAACAACAACAACAGCAACAACAAACGACAACAGATCATACAAATGAAACAGGACTAGGATTAGAGGGAGGAGGAGCAGGAGGAGGAACAAATTTTTGGAATAGTGATGAAACATATGAAGATTATTATAATGAAGGTAGACAGGCATGGAGTTTAGTCTTGCATGTGTTATCGTGTTTGTCAGCTTCATGTTTATATATATATATATATTTTTGTATATTGATTTCTGTTTGAATATAATAATAAAATATTTCTTTTTCTTTTTCAGCAATTGTTAATCGTTCTGGTCATGATTGTCCATATTCATTACGTGTCATGGCTTGTTTACTTCTTTATGAAATTACATCATTTTTACGTGAAGTCTATGATACATTACCTAAACTTTCATCATTACCACAAACAGGAGTTAATATTCGACAACAACAACAGCAACAACGTACAAATAATCAAGCAACAAGTGCACCAACAACTCTCGTTGAAACATCTTCAACATTAACTGATAAACGTTCAACAGATCGTATGCGTATGGGTAGTGTTGTTTCTCAAATATCAAATAGAAGTTCAGCTTCAATATCAAGTGAACATCCAGCACGTATGTATTTTATTTAATTTTTAGTTTGATTTTTTTTTTCTTTCTTTTAATTTTGTTTTATAAATAAATTAGTTTCACCACAAGCATCATCAGCAACAATTCCACCTGTTTTAAGTACAATACCAGCAACAATAATTAATATAAATCCAACATTAGCTGGTGAACGACATATTAGTTTTGCTGTTAATAAAGAAAATGATTCAAATGAAAGTAATCATACAGCTGTTATGATAAATGATGATGATGGAGTTGTTGTTGTTGATGGAAATTCAACACCTGTAGTTAATGACAGACGAAGTTAGATAAAAATAAATATTTTATTTTGTTGTCTTTTTAATAGACATGTTTTTTTTTTTTTGTCTTTTTTAGTGTCTGTTGCAGCATATAAATCAGGCAGTGTTACTGGTAGTACTGGTAAATCAAAATTAATTCGACGAAGTAGTGTTAAATTAAGAAAACCATCATTAAGAATGAAAGATACAGGGAAAAGTAAGAATAAATTTTTATTGTTCGAAGTTATCATCAAGAACTCATATTCAAGTTCAGCTCTATTCAAAATATTCAACAGTAATGATCTTAGTTCGAATTTATGAATAGTCATAAAGATCTTATATATACATCAAGTTTCATCGTTTCATAAAAGAGTTCAAAATCATCCTTCAAAAGGCGTGCTGTAGAAAGATCGAAATGAAAAATATCGAAGATTTCACTTTATTGTTGGCATCATACTAACATAGATCATATACAAGTTAAGAGATATAAAAATGAACGAAATAGTAATATCATTTTGTCTGTTTAGCAACTATAAATGAGAAATTATCGAAATATTCTATTATATTTATAAGATCATCATAATATCGTTCACCAAGATTATCTATACGACGTTGAATAGCAATCATTTTGGCTTGTTTTGCTCTTGCATCAATAATAAACTATAGAGAGTTAGAATCAGTATTTATCAGCAACAATGTTTTTCAATATTTTTCTAGTTTTTGACATTTTCGACCTTTCTATAACTACGCTTTCAAAATACTTAGAAGAACTACGAATTGAACAATTTTCAAAATTAAAAATTAATTTCTTTCAATGATAGCGTTTCGCTGAATAATTCTGAAGGGTTACCAAGATTTATCGATTGATAGTATATAATGAACTTTTAACTATATCAAAAAAAAAAGAGTCATCGTTATGAACAGTTGTCCTTCTTCTCCAACTAGTCATCTATTTTAAGTGTCATCCTCACTTGTAACCTTTCGTCTAGTTTCTTTTATTCAATCATAATTTTTATTAATTAAGATAATCGTCGTTCATCTTATCGAACACGTCGTCGTAGTCATGCATCAAATATTTCATCGGAAACTGATGGTCATCAAAGTAATATAGGAAGTTCAGCTATGGAACCAACTGATGAATATTTAAATGGTAATGATGAAGATTTTGATCAAGGAAATTTTGATGATATAATTAATACTCGACCATTTCCATGGATAAAAGTTGTTATAAGAATATTAAATGATGTTAATTTAACATGTGAACATCAAATAAAATGTGTATCAAATTGTTATGATAAACAAACAACAAGTTGTAAAAATCTTATTCAAGCACTATTAAATATGTATCGATTATCATCATTAAATTTACCAAATATTGGTTCATCATTTTCTCGTTCATCATCATCAACACATAGATCAACTACACATTTAAAACGTAATGATACAACATCAAGTAAAAGTCAGCAAGATCCGAAAAAACGACGAGTAAGAAAATAAAAATTCTTTTTTTTTTCTTTTACTTTTTGATCGTATGATTTTGTTTTTTTTTTATCTAGCTTTCAACTTGTTTATTTGGTGAAAGTACTGGTCAAAATAATGATAATACTACAAAAGGTGTAAATACAAATAAAACAACAGATGGATTAACTTATGGTATGATATTTGAAAGTGCTGATCCACATTTTGATCCACATATTAATACACATTTTACTGCTATTACTGCTTATTTGGAAAAACAAGTTAGTTTAACGTTTATTAAATTTAAATTTTTGTGTTTTTGGAAAATTTTTACTTGGCATTTTTATTTTTTAGGTTGGAACATTAACACAAGTACCATTAATGATACTTTGTAAATCATCTGTTTTATTAGAAGATGAACATTATTCACAAATACTTCATCTATCATGGGAACTTTTATTGGATCGTAATGAAGAATTATCTGCTTGTGCTGGTAAAAAGAAAAATTTTACATTGAAATTTTTTTTTTTATTTTTAATTTAAAAAAAAAACAGAACAAACATTGTTTTATTTCATTTATATAGCAACAATTGTTATTCTAACAGCTGCTCGCGCAAATCATTTAGTTGATACATTATTTCATACAGAAATGGAAAATTCTTCAGCATTAATTCGTTATAATGCAATATTAAAATTTCAAACATTATGGCGTTTTCGTTATCAATTTTGGATTCGATTAGAAGAAGGTGCACATTCAATGATGAAGGTAAACTTAATAAACCAAAAAATAAAAATAAAAAACTAAAATGAATACTTTCAAAGTAACAAAAAAAAATATATATATATTTCTAATTAGATTCTTCCACCGAGTATTGAATTTGTTTTACCATCACCAGCACTTGGTATTTCTAATCTTCAAACAGTTGATCCACCATGGATGCCACATGCTAAAACACTTGTTCAACAAGTTGCATTAAATCAAGAAGAAGTCGTATGTTTAATTTTCATATAATCAAATAAAAACAAAAATTTATTTATCTATTTATTTGAAAATTTTCTTATATAGAGAGCTGTTGTTACAGCAAGTAAAACACGTAAAAAACATCAACAAGAATTAATACATTCAGCATTAATGGCTGAAGAAACAAGTAAACGAGTAGCACGAGAAAATTTTGCTATGTCAACTGTACCAATGTTACAATCAGCTTCATTTGAACCACTTTTACATCAACCAAGAGATGAAGAAGAAGAAGGTATGATATTATTATTATTTTTTTATCTTTTTGTTTTTCTTTGTTTATTATAAAATATAAATGAAAATGTTGTTGATTTTTTGTTTTCTAGGACATTCCGATGATGATCGATTTGTTGAAACAAGTATTCAAATACGTCAAGCACAAGGAACATTTCCTTCAGCATTTGGTGCAGCTGTTTATCTTCTTGTTGAAATGTTAGAAGATGAAGAAACACTTGAGAATGGAGCAACAGGTTTGTTAGAAAAAAAAATAAACACGAAATTGTATAATTGAAAATATTGAACTTGAATGAATTAATATAACTCATACAATTTATCGAATAATAAATATTTGGATAGATGAAAATATGTCAAACTCCTAGTTGGTTAATTGAAATTTTAGTTCGAGTATTTTTTTCTTCCTGATAAACGAATGAGATGTTTAACACAGAAGAAGAGAACTTCTCGAAATGAACAATATGTTCAAAAAAAAAAGTCTTACGAGAAAACCTTTTTCAAGTGATAAAAAGTTTTTTAAGATGAGACTTGTGTCATTAAGTAGAGTCTAGTAAGACTAGGCAAAATCTCTAATGATTCGTATCATTGTTATTTTCTTTTCGAGTTACGTTCAGTTTACCGAGTTTCTGGCTTAATACAGGATTTATCATAAAAAATTCAATGTCATCATTTTTGAACTGAAGTTTTGTCCCTAAAGAGTTTTTATGAACTCTATTATACATCGAAATCTCAGTTCAATTTATGCCTCATTTAGAGAACTAAAATCTCGAAATTCTTAAATCAGAAATGATTTAAACTACTGATATGTTTATTTTATTTTAGTATCTGAAGCAGCTCGAAAAGCTCTTTGGACATGTTTAGTTGATGAACCAACATTATTAATTCGTTTTTTCTTTGAAAAACTTTCACATAAAGAACGACGTGTAAGAAATTGTTTTTTTTTGTTTCTCTTGAATTTATAATTTCAATATTTTCTTCTCTTTTTATTTTTCATATTAGATAAAATCTCTTCAAAGTCTTCGTCGTCTTATGATATGTTTAACTGATATACCACCTCAATTTGCACATGCTGTATTTAATTATGTTCTTGGTTTATTAATGAGTATGGTACGTTCACCACTTGATGGTTCACAAGAATTAATTGTAGCTGGTCTTACATTATTATGGCAAATAATTCCTTATTTACATGGTCTTGTTTTAAAAGATTTAAAACAAATTTTACGTAAAGAACAAGCTGAAATGATGATATTAATAACTGGTAATATACCATCAACAAAAAAAGTTATTATACATGGTCCAGATTTATCACAAATTCCAACACAAGCAATTATACAAGAAGATACACAATTTAGTAATGTTTTACAAGAAGCATTAGATTTTTTTGGTATACCTGATTCAAAACGTGATCGATATTATTTAATTGATGTTAAAACTCAACAAATACATATTCCAGATACATATGTAAGAGATTTTTATTTTTTTCGTCGAAATATTTATCCACAATTATCATTAATACATATGGATACAAAACAATCACAAAAACAATTAGAACAAATGTCTATTTATTTAAAAACAACTGAATTATCAAAAGTTTTATTTGCTCGTTATTTAGTTGAAAATACACCATATAATCAAATACATAATTGTGTTACATTTTTTCATGATGAACTTATTAAAAGTCCATCATTTCCACGAAAACCATTAGAATCAGATTTTAATTTGTATACAAGAATATCTGATAAAGAATTATTTAATTTAGATATGTTACATAAATATAATTGGTAAGTTATAGAAAATGACAGATTTCAGATTATTCAATCCGACAATGATTGTCGAAATATGAGAATCAA
>CAJNOL010001157.1:21557-77459 GCA_905250125.1 Rotaria sordida | reverse complement strand
AAACTTGTGAAATTGAATAGAATCTCTTGTGAATTAATAATTTTTATCTATGATAATAAAACTGTAGCTTAGATATAATTATATTATTTTTCAATTCAATTATCTAGTTGTTTAGAATGTGAACTCATATACGTGACAAGAATACGAACTATACTAGAATAAATGAGATCCAACATAAGTTTAAAAAAACTATATGAAGCTAATAATACATCATCTTGTCGTTACTTGTCGGTTAGAATAAACTAGTAAATTACTGTGTTTTTTATGACATATTGGCTACCGATGAATGCTTGAAGTAAATCCGATATTTCTTGCACAATTAGATCTTTTGATTTCTTTTTTTTTTTGTCTTCGATAACGGAAGTTTAGATTACTTTGACACAAACAAGAAATTTTTCTTTTATCTAGAATAGGTTAACGATACTTAGAACTATAATTGTTATCTCCATTCTAATTACTAAGAAATAGAACTTTATTATAAAGTTTAAAATTTACTAATAAAATAATTTGTAAATATTTTAATAATAATAAATATTGAAAAAAATTATCCGATAAAAAATATTTTAATTTGAATGAATAACAAAGAAAATATTATTAAAATAAAATGTATTCAATTGTAACAACCGGAAGCGAATATCATAAAAAACAACTATGAGTAGCCAACACAACGAGCAAAGAAAAAAAAAGAAATTTTTTTTTTCTTTTGTTTTGTTGTCTTCCTATCATCCATGTCTCCCTCTCTCTATATATATATGTTACATCCTAGCTTTCATGAACTTTTTTGTCAATTAGTCTCGACTGAACACGCAAAACACAATTTATATATACTTGGCACGTTCATTGGCTATGATTCCATTTCATATGTAACTAAATAAAAATATTCCAACAGTTGTCTTTTTCTTCTTCTTCTTCTTTCAATGACATCAACTTGTTCAAATACAGTTTCATCAGTTAAAGTTAACGATAATTCAAATCGTCATTGTCATGAAATTGATCATCATCGTGTACACACAAAACGTGCAGTTACACTTGATGTTGAAACTCATAAAGAAAAACTTCGTATTGTTGTACTCGGAGCAACAAAAGTTGGTTCGTATAAATAAAAAAAATTTGTATGCAAAAAAAAAAAAAAAATTTGCATTTTATTTTTTGTTTTGTAGGTAAAACATGTTTATGTCAACAATTTTTACAAGAAAAATTTTTAATTGATCATAAAGAAACAGTCGATGAATTACATAGTGTTGAAATATCACTTGTTGATCGTCGAATAATCCTTGAAATATTAGATACAGCTGGTATTGATGAATTTCCAGTTATGAGACGTATTGCTATAGCACATGGTGATGCTTTTCTTATACTTTATGCTGTTAATGATATACATTCATTTGATATTGCAAAACAAATGTATCAACTTGTCCTTGAAATAAAAACTAATTCAACAACACAATCTATACCAATAATAATTGTTGCAAATAAATGTGATTTAGAAATTGAAAAACATGAAATTACACAAGAATATGCTAAAAATACAGTACAAGATCAATGGAAAGCAATTCTTATTGAAGTAACATGTCATGAACGTGAATCTGTACTTAATATATTTCGTACATTACTTAATTTGGCTAATATTAATTTAGCATATAGTTCAGACATAATACGTCGTTCTTCTGATCCAATTTTACCTACGAATAGAGGACAACGTTCTATAACTAAACGACAAAGTTGTACGCATCAATAATTACTGATTTTTGATTATTATATCAAAAGTAATTACTTTAATGAAAAAATTAAAAAAAAAAAAAAAGAATAAAATCATTGTCACTGTTTGTTAATTCTTCAACTAGGATTTTAGATTAAGATTAATAGTGATAAAAAGAAAAAAAAAAATACAAAGTCATGTTTTTTTTTTGTTAGAATTTATTTTAGGAAAAATATGTCATAATAAAAGAAAAAGATTTCTTATTAATTCAAAACAAGAAAAAAAGACTAATTTTCAATGCACTCTATTAGAATAAAAAATAAGTTCAAGAGTATGACAAAAATAAAGATAGTAAAGAGAGCAACATATAATCTCGAGAATGTTATTGCCTTGAGGCTACATTCATGAATCAGTCGAGATTGAGTATCTATACCATCAAAAATTAATAAATCAATTCTGCAACTAGAAATTGATTCTAGTAAATAATAATATCATAGATACTATCACTATTAATTCATAGTATACAAGCTGTTTACACTATTCCTACGATCATGATGGCAGTGTTTATAATTTTCCTTTTTTTTTTTCGTTGACTTGGCCTTTTTTCAGTCTGAGAAGGAACATTGAAAATAGTTGTAAATTAGATTGTGATTCTGAAATAAACGAATACTGTTATTCATTTAAAAAAAGAATGAACTCGGAATAACTCGGCAACGTTGATAGCTATCGAGATCGGGTTTTCACCGTGAGAAAGAGCACATGAGTGAAGGTACAAGTCTACCTGAGAATCAAAATACTTGAAAAGTTTTTCAGGGACTTTTTTTTGGAAAATCACTATCTGATTTACTTGATTGGATGCATTTCCAAATGAAATTGAAAATTTAATATCCCGAGAAAGAAACATCCTTTTGTGGAATATTCTATGGGCAAATTTTAAGATTGAAATTCGGTAATTTCATTTTCCGGTAAATACCTAGGAAAAGATCGAAAATTTAGTAAAAATGATCATCATTTTTTAAGAAAACGTCTAAAAATTTCAGAGTTTATAAAGTAGGCATCGAGCTAAATCAAAATTAAAAATACAGCTTGTCAAGTGAATCAGACAGTGATTTTCCAAAAAAAGTCTCTGGAAAACTTTTCAAGGATTTTGATTCTCAGGTAGACTTATACCTATAATCATGTTATTTCTAACGGCGAAAATCTGAGCTCGATAACTATTAGTGTTACCAAGTTATTCCGAGTCCATTCTTTTTTGGAAATAGATAATGTATACGAAAATCATGTAGAAACTAGAAAAGAAAAAAAATAAGCAGGACACGATATTTATGATCAAGGTCTCTTACCTAGTATAACGAAGAACAAATTTCCAATCACAAAGTGTCATATAGAGATGGAGTAAAATTATTCTTTTCTGTTGTTATAACTTTGCCGATAATATCAATATATATGATCCTGCTAGAATATTGGTTAAACATTGATTGCTCGCACAATATGCAACTTACTGAATGTTCGATCTACACTTGTCATTGATCCTGAAATATTCAATCATATGCTCGGAGAATCAGAACGTAAAGTACGTGATTTATTTGAAACTGCTTGTCAAAATCAAGAGCAGTATGGATTAAATAGCATCATCATTGTGGACAATCTAGCTTGATAAAAATTTGAACCCGATCGATTGTACTCTTGCCGAGAGCCCGAAATAGTCCAAAAAAGGGAAGGGATACTCTTAATGCATATTTATATCTGGATGAACCTATATGCATATCTCTATTCAATCAATCTAGGGCTAAGTGAATCAAGTCTTTGTTTCATAAGGATTTATCAAATATCCTATGTCACAAAATCCGAATCACTTTTAGCGGTAAACCACCGGTTTCAATTGATACCGCGGTTAACCTGTAATTTTTGCGGCAAACTATATAAAACTAATGGCTGCAGAACGAAAAAACGCAAATATATATATATACATGTGTGTGTCTATCCCATCACTTATTCTGTTTGCTTACTTGCTTAGAGAAAAGAATCAATATAATAATAACGAGGTTCAATTGAGAATTAATATTTTTTTTTATATTTAAGTATTTAATAGTTATTTTTCAGATTAATTCTTTTATATTTATGTTTGAGGATTCATTTTTTTGTGTAGTTTTTTTTTGCGTTGGCTTATATTTTTATTTTTGGTTAAAATAAAAGTTAAGTCAATTAAAAAATAACTGTTAAATTTAAGTACAAATATTAACGAAACAAAGAATCAAACAATACCGATTAACTGCATAGACGGATCGGTTAACCGCGATAATGAGAGCCGGTAACCGAACTGGTAAAAAACCGCGATAAACCGGCGGTTTTTCTCTTGTTTTCATTATATAGGATTCTAATTAATAATATTTATTTTACTTATAAGTTATATAAACGATCCTATTATATATCTTCCAGAGTAACAATTATGCTTTTCGTTTGAAGAAAATTGTCTGAACGTTTCCATGCTTTCAGATAAATATTATTCGATATATGTCAAATGAATTTAGCAATAGTATGTATGATATTCGATTGTGTTCAGTACGCATGAGAATAAATCGTGAATTGCCCTTTGACATTACTTCAATTGATAGGCTTTTATCTATTTTTCAAAAACAACCATAAAAGTATACAAGATCATTTAAAAATTTACAACATTGTATATTAAAGATTTTGTTGAGTTAGAGAAAAAAAGAAATTTCATGTCGCAAATATGGCTGTCAATGATATATGTCATAGTTTTTCGTAGTCTCATAAAATGATGATAATAGTAGAAAATAACTATAGTGCGTAATATGAAACAACAAATAGCGATGAAAAACAATGTCGTTATATGGTATTTTATAATAGTTTACGACGATTAGAATAATCATTCTGATATCAATCTCTTGAACTCAAAAATATTTTACGTTTTTCAAACATTTATGATATTTATTTTCGTTTAAATATTGGTTACCAAGATAAATTTTCAAATTATTGTTTATGTCAATCATCAACATTTTTTTTTTCTTCTTCTTTAGAAATAAATCTTCTTTATTACTTCTCAACATATTTGATTAGAATCAAATTCGAAAAAAACAAAATTTGAGACGTATGTTTTATTAACAACAACAACAACCTATAAAGATATGAGATGTGTAATAAAATGATGGTCGTTATATGATACCTATATTGATATACTAAATTGCGTTTCTATATTAATAATATTCAACATAAAATTATTTCAGTTGATAATTACGTTGTTTCTATCATTCATTAGACTATTTGTTATCATCCTTATATGATATTAATTTTAAAAATTTATTTCATCAGATATTGAAAATATACTAGAAAATAGAAGAATTGCATGCATACCTTGTTAGTTAAGTATGCATATATTTGCCGAGTATGATGACAAATCCTACCTTATCTCGCTCGTTTTTTTTTTCTTAAAAATAAAAAAACGAAAAAGCTTTAGCATTTTTATTGTTGTTTTGATATGTACGTACTTCTCTATCGTTCTTTATGATGACAATCATTTTTGTTTCATATATTAACATTCTTTCGGCATCTCAACCTACCATTTCATCATTTTCTAACCACAATTCTGCAAACAGTTTTTTCATCAAACATTATTCATAATGGCTTATACACCAAGATGTAATTTAATAAATATATGTATATTAATAATTAAAATATTATATATCTTTCGTTTTAGTTCGAGATGATCAAAATCAAGCTCGACAAAATTATCCAACTATTTCAAACCTTGTCAAACCACAGGATAATACTTATCAATTTGATAGACAAACTACGGATAGTCCCTATACAAATCGAAGACCAATTGATAATCGATATCCATCGGAAATCGATCGAACACCATATAGTACCTATGATGGTACAAAACGACCAGATGATTATCGATATCCATCGGATATCAATCGAACACCATATAGTACCTATGATGGTACAAAACGACCCGATGATTATCGATATCCATCGGATATCAATCGAACACCATATAGTACCTGTGATGGTACAAGACGGCCCGATGATTATCGATATCCATCGGATATCAATCGAACACCATATAGCATCTGTGATGGTACAAAACGACCAGATGATTATCGATATCCATCGGATATCAATCGAACACCATATAGTACCTGTGATGGTACAAAACGACCCGATGATAATCGATACCCAATTCGTCATTCATATCCTGGTAATGCACGTTCATGTGCTATGGAAATTAATATAAAAATTAATACTGGTGGTAGTGGAACTTCTCAAGGACCATATGCAACACAAAATTATACATCAAAATCACCAGATGTTCGTTCGCAAGCAACTATTGATAATGTTCGTTATATCACTTTACATTTGCAATCACCACAAAATACGGCTCGAATTGCAACGGATGGTATTATAAATCGGTTCCAATGACAAAATTCAACTGGTTTTTCAAGAGAAAATGACAATTAATAATAACTAATTTATATTTTAAAAAACTATTACAAGAAATCTAAGTGTGCGTGTGTGTTCGAAGGTGATTTTTATTTATCAAATCAAGAATAATAAATAAATACAACAGAAAAAAAAAACATACGTTTTTTTTTTTTTTTATATTAACATAATCTAGAATGAATAGATAGAATTAACATTTTATTTATATCAGAGTTGTCAGTAGGCTACTTTTTTCTGTCCGACAAGGTAAATCAAGCCATGATCCTATCAGTTCTATTTTTCAGAATCGAAAAAAAATATAATCACGAGAGATAAGTTTCATAACACAAAATTGACATTCGATTTAAGCATTTCTTGCTGAAATCGAATGAATTTGCCAAAGTACTTTTGAATAACAAGGCGATTCATCAAAAATTTTTTTCATAAGTTAAGAGTCAAATAGAGCTCATCGGGTCCAAAATTATCGGACTTATGCTCAAGAAAACCATACTTTGATACTCTCAATGAAATTTTTTAATCGGAATTGGATAGTCATCCCGAAGATACGACATACTCTTTCCTGATTTGTTGTATTCCGTGACTAGATCATCTTACACATTTCTCAGATGACGAGAGTCCGTTGGGTCCTAAATTTTCGGACCTGAACCCAACTGAGTCCGAGTGTGGAATCAATCTGATGGATTCTAGAGCCAGGCTAACAGCTTTGACCTGATCTGGCTTATCAACCAGGTCGAGTTTTACCTGGACGGATCAGGCCATGTTAAAATACCATTATTTCACCTGGCTCAGTAGCCTGCCACGCTGATTTATACTGAATCTTACGAGGGAACCTCATTAACAGATACGCTCTGTTTGAGCTCACAGCGTAAATAAAAATTCTAAACGGGTTCGTGTCATTAAACCTTTCTCTTCTCGAGTTCTGGTCATTTTACTGAATTTTCAGCCTATCACAGGATATTATGAGAAAAACCGCAATAAGAAATTTCTGCCTGAATTTTTTTCTAATAACAGGCCTCATAGTTCTTATTATATCTTGAAAGTTTCAGTTCACACAGATGCTTCTCTTTCGAGATAATACATTTGCAAAAATCACTACTTTCTCATAAAAACTCCGAAAATAGTACAGTTTTTTTAGATATCCAATATTTTAAGAAATACACACATCTGTTTGAGCCGAAACTTTCAGGATGTAATAAGGACCATGAAGTCTGTTATAAGAAAAATTTTCAGGCAGAAACTTCTTGTTGCGATTTTTTTCATAATATCCTACAATAGGCTGAAAATTCAGTAAAATGATCATAACTCGAGAAGAAAGGCCTACAGGTACGAATCCTTTTAAGATTTTTATTTGCAGTATGAACCCTACCCATAAGCTTAAACAGAGGGTATCAATTGTTGAGATTCCCTCGTAAATATTACTGAGTATCAATATGACATGAAAATACTTAAAAAATTCTGTTTCATTATTTAGTCATCATCTCTTTTTATGAAATAGTCAAGTTCTTATCTTTTTTTATTTATTTAATTGCTTATGCGCATTGCTAATGAATCATTATGATTTGATAGACAAGTCATCGATAGAATATTGTCAATCAAATTAAATTCAACACTTGAATGGCACTATATTTCATTTTAAAGAAACAAAAAATGAGCAATATGAGATATTGAATTTATTGATCATGAAAAATTATTGAAATATTTCTTTCTACGAAATAAAACTTGTATTAGAATCATATGATATGTTATTAATCTTTAGTAATAGATATTAGTCACAATACACGTTTGAAAGTTTATTAGAAATCGTATCAGTTCATTTTATTCCTCATATTAACCTAGATTTTGGTTCCGCCAGGATCGGGACCAAAAATTTTTCTGATGAAGATCCGGCGCAGGTTTTTTCTACTGGGGCCGGGACGCTAAAAACGCTTGACTCCACTTATCACTACTTAAATATCAAATCTTGTAAAATTTTTAAGATATTAATTCATAACATTTCTTTTCCTATTGCACAAATGTTGATTTTCATCAATTGTAATATATACCAATAAAAAAAAAAAACAAAGCATCTCGAATTATATTTAATTTTGTTTTTTAATTTGCAACATTTTTCATATCTCAAGAATATAAAACTCTTATCACATTCGAATATTTATCTAGAGAAAAGAGTTTTTTTTTTTTTCTTCTCTATTTACATAAACAAAACAAATGAATATTGTATTGATAAGGCTTTTTTTTTTTTCATGTTCATCATTAGAACTAAATTGATGTCAACATTGTTTTTTTTCCGCCTACTCAAAAATTCGGCCAACACTTATTCCATTTTCGCACGAAAATTTCATTGGTTCATTTTTTTTCTCATAGAAGAGAAAAAGCCTTCGATGTACACCTTCTTTTGTTTGTATAAGAGAGTAACTCTCCATAAAAAAAAAAAGAACACTTCATTTCCACTATAGTGTATCGTTCGGTAAGTAACATATGAATTTAACATAAACAATATTTGACTATGGTTTTTTTTTCCTTTTGATTTTGTTAAAATATTACTTTTTGCATCTTCTTCTTTTCTTATCATAAAAAGAGAAAAATAATAAAAAAAAAAAAAAAAACAGATAGAGTCTTATATGTCATTTCATTACATGCGACAAATATCAGCAGTGTTTCATTCTCATAATTGAATATTTATCATATTATAGATTGTCCTTGATAACCGTTAAAAGAATTACCAATCAATTTTCTTCTAATCAAAACAAAAAATTTTGTTTCATTCAAATTATGCAGAATAATTTACAAAAAGACACAACATATACAAAAATATTTGTTGGAGGTATAAAGAAATTTGTTCAGTTTGTTTTTTTTTTTTGTATATTCAATTTTTCAAAAAAAACATTTTATATATTTAAGGTTTACCATACCATACAACTGATGAAACATTACGAGCTTTTTTTTCTAAATTTGGTGAAATTGAAGAAGCTGTTGTTATTACTGATCGAAGTACAGGAAAATCACGTGGTTATGGATTTGTATGTTTTGAATTTTATGAATTAAATTATTTTATTTTTTTTTAATTTTCTATATAGGTAACAATGGCAAGAAGAGAAGGAGCAGACGAAGCTGTAAAAGAACCAAATCCAACTATTGATGGACGTCGTGCTAATGTTAATTTAGCTTATTTAGGTGCTAAAAATCGAGCAGCAACTTTACCATGTATGTTTACTAATTTACACAATAGGAAAAAAAAATTATCTTTTATTTTTCTAGACAATTATAGTCTAATTGCTCGTATGCCTACATATCAATCAACCGCTGCTGCTTATCCGTATGTATATAATTATTAATTATTAGAAATCAAATTTATTATTTTTTTTTTTTTATGCAAATGTGATGACATATCTGATTTTGCATATAGATTTGATTTTTGAGAAGGAAGCCATTTGTTTGTTTTTAATTGTCTTTCTTTTTCTTTTTCTTTTTTTTTTATCAAATAGGCTTCTCTTCTTGTTCTGTCCGCCTTGATCACTTTTGATCGAATTGAAATAAAATGAGAGACAACAATACAAAAAAAAAAAAAAAAAGAAAAAGAAATCTTCAGACGAAATAATAATGTGAGTGCATTTTCTGCCGATGGCATTAAAACAATAGTAACTAATATACAATAGAAGACAGAGGTGAAAAGTTGGATAAACAATTATCAACTTTTTACATGTTATAGTTAAAAAGAAAGAACAGAAACAGAACACAACGACAAAATGACATTCGTTTCGTCTTTCTCTCTGTATAGGCTAATACAAAGTGCTGCCAACGGATGAACAGCAAAATGATTTAAATGAAATAAAAAAAGGTGCTTGTAGGTGTTTTTTTTTTTCGCGTGCTCTGACCGTGTTTTATTTTATTTTATTTTTTGATTTGGTCGTTTACGTTTTGTTTGCCGTGTGTATATAAATATCCAACAGAGTCTAACGATTTGTTTATTATTAAATCATGATTTTCTTTATCCTTTATACGACACTATTAAAACTTATTTATAAAAGCTCTTTTTTTCCCTATACATGTGTGTACGTGTGTTATTTTGTTTGTTTGTGTTTTGGCTCTCTTTTGTGTTTGGTTTGACCTCGATCAATTTGCGAGAGAATCTGCATAGAAAATTTTCTCAAAAAACAACAAAATTTATTTAATAATAATAATAATTTTTTGTTTTTGTTTTATTTAGTTCAAATGTTGTGTATTATCCATTAGCTCAACAATCAACTATTCAACAACCACTTTATTTAACACCAACAACTGCAACAACAGCAAACACATGGCCAACAAATTTATTTTCACAATTTAATCTTGCAAATCTATCTGCTGGAAATACATCAAATACAAATGTATCAACAACATTAAATACTACAAATACAACATCACCACAAACAATTTATGAAGTACCAACAGCAACTTTATTTGAATCAACATCATCAACAAGTGGACAACAATTATATTGGCCGAGTTATAATTAACCTTTTTTTCGTTTTATTCTTTCTTTGTAACAAATCTTTTGTTTTTTTTTTTTCTAATCACCGTTTTATTTCTCAGACAAGAAAAAAACAAAAATTACGACATACAGAAATAAATAAATAACACTGAAAAAGACAAATCTATTATGAACGTGATTTAAATTGATCACCATCAAAAGGTAATTTAAATTTTTTTATTTCAACCATTAATTGATGAAGATTAGGTAAAGATATATTTGACGATGCAGTTTTTAAATTTGTATTATTTGATAATAAACGTTGAAAATCATGATAATAAGATAGAAATTGTGTAAAAACTTCTTTAAGAATTGGTTGACTAAGTTTAAGTGATGGAAATGAACGAATAACATCATTATGAATTAAATCAAATGTCTTTTTAAAATCACCACTAAATAATTTACTAATTATTGTTAATTTATCTATTTTTAATATAAAAATAAGAAATAGAAAAATTTTTTATTTTTTGGAAAATAAATTACTTTCTAATTGTTTTATATTGCCATCGGATAAAAATTGATCACTATCACGAACAAAAGTAATCAATGGAGAAAAATATGGTATTAAAACTTCTTTAACATATTCATCAATACGTTCACGAAGTAAATTTTTAACTGCATCACATTCTGGTGAATCTTCACTTGTATATGCCTTTAAATATAACAACAAAAAATAAAAAGACACTAATGAAAAGATTTATACTATTATTTGACAATTTAAAGAAAGGAAAAAAATTACTCTGCCTTGTGGTAAATTCAATAGCCTAATAAATTTTCTATAATTAATAGTAACTGTAACTCTTGATAGAAGCTCGATATGACGCAGAGTTCTTGCGCTCAAGCACTTTAGAGAACTCTTCTCCTTTCCGGACATGAAAATCAAAATTTTTTCGGTTTTTAATTTTTCATCGATAATATAGCTCACATGTGTTCTCTGTGAAGTGTTATATAAGTGATGAGTCTTACGAGAGAACCGCTCGAAGTGATTCATCACTTTTGAGCTCATATTTTGGAGATATAGAGGGAACCTCTAGACTAGAATAATCGTAAAAGGGGTCGGGGTCATAGGCCTCCTCTACAGAGTTATAGCAATTAGCTTATAGTACGGTATGTACAAATAAATTGACCTGAAAATTTGCCCACAGATAGGTCTACTTGTAATTAGAATGCTCTGAAAATTTCAACTGAAAATAATATTTCCTTCGCGAAATATTGAATGTCGATAAAATATAAGATTCTCGCATCTTTTATGAGATCTGAATGATTTTTGAAAATTCAATATCCCGCGAGACATTTTCAGAGCATTCTAATGACAAGTAGACTTATCTGTAGACAAAATTTCAGATCAGTTTATTTGTCCATACCGTACCATAGGCTAATATTGGTATAACTCTGTAGAGAAGGCCTATGGGTCCGAGCCGTTTTAAGGTTATTCTAGTCTAGAGAGGTTCCCTCTATATGCGCGCAACATGTGAGCTCAAAGGCGGTGAATCACTTCGGGCGATTTCCTCATTAGTTAGTACATTTATTAAATCCAACTTTCAGAAATCTCGTGCTATGATTTTTCTATTCTATGCAGAATTCTCCTAATGAAGTATAGTCCATATTTTGTTTTTTTCATTCGAATGAAACAAGATAAAAGTAAACCTAATAGCATAGGCACTACACATAGTGTCTAGCGTATGTAAAAAATAAGTGTCACCTCTGTCGAACATATTGCAGCTGAGAAAGCAGAGCGATGTTTAGCCTTTGCGATCCCAATATCCTCTAGAAGAAATCATTTGAGAATTTTGTGTCTAAGACAAATTTTACTCTACTCATCGAGATCTATCTACCTTGAAAGTTTCAAATTTTTCTGATAAGCCATTCTTCAGAAAGGGGTGCTTCTCGCATCTATCGGAGAAGTGATCCGAGACAAACAGCTGTTAGTGACTTGCCCAAGATCATTCCATGGTTGATGCTACTGAAGTTTGCACACAGCACCTTGTGAATACGTATCGAACAATTTAGTCACTCGATCATGATGACTCTAGCAATTTAAGACAAGAACTAGAAATGTTCGAATTCGGTCTTGACTACAATTTAATAAAAGGAAATAGAAGTATCGATGCTTTATAAAAAACACAGTTAAATATTACAGTCTATATGATAATGAGAAAATAAATAATATTTTAATTTTCTTACAGTTAAAACAGATAATATAAGATCATAATTATTAATAATAAAAATTAATTGTTCTTTTCTTTGTGGAAATTCATTAGCCATACGAATAATAAGAGTAAGTATTTCAACTTGTAAACGTGTCATTAATGTTGAAATTCTTTCATTAGAAAATTCTTCATTTAATCTTGTAACAGCTCCAGAAAATTCTGCATAACGTCGTACAATCTAAAAAATTTCATAAGAAAAATTTTTCAAGAAAAAAAAAACAACAACAACAACAATTCTTCATACAAAATGTGGATTAAGTTCAATAGATGAAAATTTATGTGGTTCAACACGTTGTACACTATCAATATTAGCTTTCATAACAATTTCAAAACGATTTTCACATATATGAATTAATATTTCATGAAATCTAAGAAAACAAATATCATTTTGTTTTTTTAAAATATATTAAATAAAAAAAAACCTAAAATACTTACCTATTTAATATAGGTACATTACGTTTATTAGCTATAACTTGATAACGATAAAGTAGATGTATGCAAAGTAAAATAGATATAGGATCATATGAATCAGATATATAAGTTTCGAAATTTTTTTGCAATAATTTAAATGTTTTTTCAAATATTTCCATAAAAAAGTCAGGTGCTGATCGATTATTTAACATAAAAAAATCACATAGAAATAAATATTCACGACAACAATTATCTAATAAAGCATATTGTTCACTACGAAATAAATATTCATATGGATACTTGAAAAAAAAAAAAATACAAAAATGAATTCAATTCAAATAATAAAAACATTTCTCTTTTTACTTTTATTTCAGCTTTTTGTTGGGCATGTGGAACAATTATTGGAGCTTCTAATTCTTGTTTAAGTACACAATCACGATTACCCAAACTGAAAACAGTTGCACGATGTTTTAGATGTGGCTTTATATCAATAAATATAAATAAAAAGTAAGAAAAAAAAAACAAAAATTAAAGTTATACTTACACGAGCACTTGTTGAAAAAAATGATATATTTGATCGAGGACGATCATCAGCACCAAGTAGATCGTCTTTATCTGCTTTTTCATCTAACTATAAACAACAAAATAAAAGAACCATTTTTGATCGGAAATGAACGATTTGGCGATTTTCGAAGTAGAGAGAACGTGGAATATATTGTATCTATGCCATTTAGGGAGCTGCGGGCCCACGTTTTTGTGGGTCCGGACCGGTCAGACCCAGTCGGGTTCAAGCCCGACGTTTTTTTTTATCAATACCTGGTGCCCTTCGTGTACATGAACAAGTGAATGATCAAGGTTTCGGCTATTTATTCGCTAGTCTCAGAGGAAAAATTCAACGTACAGTTATATCTTGTTGCTGGATTTCTCATCTGAGAAGCACCGAGCCCACAAAAACGTTTAATCGGGCCCAACAAAAAATAAAAGATTGGATCCGGACTCGCAGTTCCCTAATGCCATTGATCTAACATAATAGCTTAGTAGTGGAACCAGAAAAAAAATTGTAGAGAGGCATTCAACTCAAGTTTAAAGCTGAAAAGAAGATATTTTCTTCGCTTATAATATAGAATCGTCTGATTTCTAGAGGGGACTAAGCCTCTTCCAATAGCGTCCGATGGGTCGAAAATTTTCAGACCAGACTCGGTTGATAAAACGTTTTTGGGACTGGAATCAAGTCGGACCATACATTGGTACTTTCAATGAAATTTTCTAATCGGAATAGGATAGTCGCCCCTGAAGATACGAGATATTTTTCTCCGATTTTTTGTATTCGATGTCTAGGGTCAAGCATATCGTATCTAAATTTTTCAAACCCAGAGCCACCCCGACGATCTTTAAATCACTACAACATGAGAAGAAAAGATCACTGGACACATATCAGACAAAAGGCTTTTACCCAAAGTGGAAACTGCAGATTCTGTTGATTCCTGGTGGTTCTAATGAATCTGACCATTGGCAAAGGAAAGGAAAATTACCATTAGATAACAAGTAAGGAAAATTTTGTGACTATGATCATCTCGTCAGAGAAATTATATTTCACAAAAATCAGTCATTTTTAAAAAGTTTCACTGAAAATTCTCGTCATACGGTACTTCTTCAGACAATCAAATTTAGATAGGAGTTTTGCCTTAAGAGGGAACTGCCAGAAGTGATTCACCGATTTTGAGCTCGTATGTTGAGCATATAGAGGGGACCTCTAGACTAGAATAACCCTCAAAGGGTTCGTATCCATAGGCCTCCTCTACAGAGTTATAGCAATTTTAGCCTATAGCACGGTATGTACAAATAGATTGACCTGAAATTTTGTCTACAAATAGGTCTACTTGTAATTAGAATGCTCTAAAAATCTCTCACGAGATATTGAATTTTCAAAAATCATTCAGATCTCATAAAAGATGCGAAAACCTTATATTTTATCGACATTCAATATCTAGCAAAGGAAATACTCTTTTCAGATGAAATTTTCAGAGCATTCTAATTACAAGTAGACTTTTCTGTGGATAAAATTTCAGGTCAATTTATTTGTACAAACCGTGCTATAGGCTAAAATTGCTATAACTCTGTAGAGGAGAGCTATGAGCTTGAACTCTTTTAAGGTTATTCTAGTCAAAAGATCCCATCTATATGCCCAAAATATGAGCTCAAAAGCGGTGAATCACTTCGAGCGATTCCTTCGTTAGTCAATCAAAATTCAGTATAGCCTTGTCTTTGCTAACCCAGGAAAAATCATGATAAGGTTTGATTTACTAAGACAATGTCAGAGCAGTCTACAATAAATTTAATTTATTTCGTTTTGTTTTTTTGCTTTTCAAGCTACTCTTTTTAGGTGTAGGTGAGAGCGAAGAGAAGACGCACACTCCTGCATGCTGAAAGGATTAAAGGGATTGCAAGGACTTAGAGGACTAAAATATTCTTACAGCCTTAATATTGACTAATATGATTAGATAGAACTATCTTCTGTATTATTTAAACGTGATGAGAGAATTAGCAAAGGAAAAACCGTTGGTTTCCAATAAAGAATATCATCAATTTAACTTACTTGAAGTTTAATTAATTTAGTTGAATAAGCTTTAAAATATGAAAAATAAACTTTGCTTAATGTATCAATATATTCTAGTCGAATTTCATCGGCTATTTGTCTATCATTTGTTAATAAAAATTCATAAAAAAATCTATTTCTTAATAAAGCATTTTGTGGTACTTCATAATTAGTCATTGGTTTACGAAATTGATAAATTTTTTGTAATATAAATTCACGAATTTTACTAATTGTCTATCAAAAAAAAAAAAAAAAACTAAAAAATGAATGATAAAATAAATAAAAAAAAAACTATTACTTTAATACGTAATTTTTCTAAAACTTCTTGTACATCTTGACAAGCAATTGCATCATGAAATGATTGTTCTTTAACAAATTTTATTTTATGACTTAATTCATGAAGTTGTTCAAGAAATTGTCGTTCTGTTACTGGTACATCCATAATAATTCTACAAAAAACAAAAAATTTATTAAATAAATCAAAAATTCATTTATTTAATATATACTGTATCATTGATTGTGGTACAACCATTTCATCAACAACTTGACTTAGTTGTCCACGTACAAGTTCTCGATTCTTTTTTTTAATATTTAATTCAGCTGAATATTGTTGTAAATGACGTATTTCATTACTTATATTTGCTAAATTATTTTGAAAATTTCTTAACATATGATCCATTGACTATAGAAAAAAAAAACAAAATGTTTTTAAACTAATATAAAAATAATTTACTTCAAGAATTTTATCACATGATGATATTTGTATATGAAGATTTGCAATATTATTTGTTTCACCAATAACTTAAAAAAGAAATTTTTCTTTTATAATGTAATACTTCATAGGTTAAACTATAAACTTATCGCATAGAAGTTTTCGTACATATGTTTAGTATTTTAAGTATATAATGCAAAAAAAAAAAAAAAACTTTTTATCTTGAACAATCAAAGTAGGGATGCGCATGTAAGCTTTTCTGTATCTTGTATCCTGACTAAGAAAAATTAGCACGTAAAAACTCATTTTTGTGCCATCTGTAAGATTGGTTTATCTCGGCTTAGAAATGTCTGAAAGAGCTAGAAAATGTTTCATTTTGTAGAGAATCGTTTGTTTTATCATTTTGGATACTTCGAGTAGAATTCAAAAAAACTTGGTTTTTGATTTTTCAAAGATTCCATCCTTTGAAAATCAGCAATAATTTTCATTTGCAGAAGTTCTTATTATTTGGTTGAAGATTTCAGAAATAGTGAACAAAAGAAAATCTTTAAAAACAAAATGATTTCAATCAATTTTCTATCGAATAACCTTAAAATTCTTAAATTATGATAATTCAAATAATTGTGTTCGGTTTCATTTTTCTATAGATCATATATTCTAATACGTACAATCTTGTACAAAAGCTTTTTCATGTATTTGTAATTTTTCTTGTATCTGTTCAGAATATTGTGCTAGATCAATATCCTATAAATATGAATATTTTTGAAGATATGAATTGTTTTTCTTTTTTTTTTCCTTGAAGAATATTTACTTGAGTAAGAGCTTCTTGAACAAATTGATCCTGTAAATTTTCTTCGATATGAGCTATAGAATAAATTCATTAATTGAAATTATTAGATTTTCCTATTTTAAATATAATACCTTCCATATCATCTAAAGACCATTCTTCATCAACTGGTTTATCCAATTGAAGTTTTTGTAATATATTTGCAGCCTAATCGATAACAAGATAAAATGATATATTAATATATTAATAACTATTTACTTCAAGATAAAGTTGTTCACTTTCTAAATCACCTAGATCTGTATTATCAGTATGAAATGGTTCTTCAGTAGCCATGATTATATATTTTTTTATCTAAAAATAAAAACAAAGACATTGAAAATAAACTTTTCATTAAAGAAAAAAAAAATATATAGAGAGAGAGTTTGTGTGTGTACGATTGCAGTTGCAATAAACCAATACAGAATGAATATTGTTTTAATCAGATTTCTTCACAAGTGAAAGTTATCTCGAAATTTGATAATAATCACCTTGATCTTATTTTTTATTTCAGTTGAATATACAAAAAAAATCTATTTGTTGTTAACCCATCGATGTATTCTAAGTAAGACAAAAATCTCAGAAAAATTTTATAGAATTTCAGTTAAGAGAAACAATATAACAACTTAATGAATTTCAAATTCATTTACAAATTGTTCGAAATATGTTTACATATAAGTTTTCTTTTTTATATACAAAATAAATAACTTACGAGGGAACATTTCTAAGTGTCAAATCTCTTTTGAATCAACAGGACTATCTGCATCATATAGATGTAAATGTCCTGAACAGAGTTCGAGCTAATAACTTATTGCTGTCGAGATACTGAATCCATAATGAAAATAGCTTATTGTGAAAGTTTCAGGTTTTTTCGATTGCGTCTATTTTGAAATAAGAATATCGGAATTTGTCATTCCAAACTCAAAGTTTTTTCCATCAATATTTGGCACCCTTCGTATACATGAACAGATGAAAGATCAAGGTTCCAGCTATTTATTTGTTACTCTCAGAAAAAAATTCAACGTACAGTTATATCTTGTTGCTGGATTTCTCATCTGGGAAGCAGTGGGTCCACAAAAACGGGTAATCTGACCCCAAAAAAAATTAAAACTTTGGATTCGGGTCTGGAAGGACTCGCGGCTTCCTAATGATCGGCGTGAAAAGCATGCTTTTACCATAGCCATATCATAGGATAGAGACAATCAAAAGATTTGAAACTTTTAGAATAAACTATTCTCATTAAGACATGTCTATATGCAAAGTTTAAAGTCGAAACTCAATTTTCCTGCTGTTTCTAAGGAGAATCATGACATTTTGCTAAACAATACAGTACCTTAGCAGTAATAAGCTATCAGCCTTAACTCTTTTCGAGATTCATTAGATTCTACATGATGCACATAGTCTCGAGTCAAAAGTAATTTGACATTTAGAAACGTTTCCTTCGTTAATTTTGTAGGATAACATAAATGTCTAATTTCATAATAAAACAAATTCTATCATAAGAATAAATGCTGAACATTTTTGTCTCAAATCATTATCTGCACATAATTTTCTTATTCTATTATATTTTAACATATAGACAAAACAAAAGAAATAAAATAACTGATATCTTTGTTGTTGTTTTTTTTCTTTCCTATTTATTAACGATTCAAATAAATATTCATCGAATTTGTCGTCTAGATGAATCAGTTATACCATTCGAAGTTGAAATCGATTGATTATTTATATCAAAAGCCGAACGACATGTTGAACATGTTGATGTATTATCACAATAGATTGATAAACATACAGAACAAACATAACCTGTATCAATTAATTTATGATGACAAAAACATGCTGGACGATAATCAACAGCTACTTTTGTTGGTAATGCAAGCATTTTACGAACTTCTTTATCAGTTAAATAAAGCCAAAGTAAATATTGTAATAAACCATTTGGATCTGGTACACGTAAATATATACCTGATGTTAAATCACCTAAGAACAAAAAAAAATTATCACTGTAAGTTCTATCGTTTAAAATAATCAGTTAGAATTATGACACTTTCAGTATCGGAACAAGCTCTATTACGAGATTTTCATGTGAAATGTTGCTGATAGATAGATTTTATACATCACAAGACAAACCATGAAGTCGAGAAATGTTTGAGAATTAGTTACATCTCTTCAATAAGAAGTACATTATATTTGTTTGTCTAGAGTAAATGTTAGAAGATATCATAACAATGTTCGATTTACTTTTAAATAATCTTTTTCTATTCATCTGAAACGAACACTACGATGATGTGATATAATGATGAGTGTTGAAAGACAGATTAGATATTGCAGTATTTTATTTGTCATAAGAAGATGACAACATGTAAAAAAACAATGTTTGTCATTTTCTTTATGATAGCATAAGCATTACTTATTCGTCACCAAGTTAGAAAGGAAAACGGCATTTTCTCGTTTAAACTATCACGTACATTTAACTACGTTTCTCTGCGTTTATTGAGGCTAATATCCAGCTATTTTTCATTCAAAAAAAGGCGTTTAGAGTGATAAACAGGTATTTTGGATAATACATCACAGTTTAAACGACAAAATGCCCGTTTCGCTTCTCCCTGGGCAGGTGTATTCTATACGGTACGTTGATGCTATCTAATGATCACAACAATATTCAAAAAGTATTAACTAAGAAATTTTCAATAAAGACTATCATGAGACATCGGTGGTATCCGATTCATCATGGTAGTGCAAATCACATATAAAAAGTGTTGTTGTTGTTAAATTTCTCGAAAAGAGAGAATTTAAAAGCATAGTCTATTCGATACATTCAGCTGACGTCGTCTCGTCTGAGTTTCTGTTATGCAGCTATTTTAAAATATAGATTAACTATCTATCTAAATGCAGTAATTTGACTAAGCAATAACCGAACAATTAGTTTGATACATACCAATGAATACAAAAAAAGATTATTAATACGTTTCTTGTTGAAGAAATATTACTAGTTCTCAGAAATTTTTGAACATCCTATGTATTATTAGAAAGAATTTATAATTAATCGAGAAGAAAATAGTTGTAGAATATATTTTACTAATAAAAATTTTTCCAACGCCATATATAATAAAAAAACTTAACTAATAACCCAAGTCGATTTGAGCTCTATGACTAATACAAGTTGCTCAGGCGCATCAACATTATTTGAAGTCACCGAAATCGACTCAATTCTATCAGTTTTAATAGACTTCAAAAATATTCTCACAACAGATTTCCTCATTTATTTTGCTCTTTTCTTAAATAATCAAATATAGTCAAATCTATTCAATGTTTCATTATTTAGACTAGAGATGTTCAGAAATAAAAAAAATTAAAAGTTTGCCGAAACCAAGACTAAACTCAGATTAAATTTACTTAAAAATTCTATTTATTATCTTTATTATCTTGACTTACATGCTTGTTGTAAAAGACTAGAATCATTATTAAGTATACAACCATCAATAGGTACATTAATTTTTTCTGATGTAAAAACAGCATTCATAAAATTCATATATTGTTTTGATGTATCAGTTGTTGTTTGAATAATTAATATTCTAAATGAATTTTTTTCACCAGGTAATGTATCACGTATAAGACGATTAATATAACAAAGTGCTTGTGTTAATGCCATTGTTATCATTGAACCAGATGATATATGTTGTGGTGATAAATTTTCTATAAATTCTTTAAGATTATTTTCAACAACACGATCAATAACAAATAATTGTTCAAATAAATTTGTTTTTGTTACTGTTGGAATAATTAATGATTCATTTGTTGGATCAGGATAAAGAAAACATGTTTCATTATTTGAACAACCAATTATTGTTAAACGATGATTTATATCAAATGCAATATATGCATTACAAAATTGAATTATTATTTTAAGATATTGTTTAAAATTTAATGTTGTTGTTGTTGATGAAATTTTATCAGACCAATAAAATGGATTAAGATCAATTATAACAACAAGATGTTTTATTGATGAAGACATTTTATCTATAAAAGATATATCTGAAATATTGGGGTTTTTTTTTCTTTTCTATAAGATTTTGTAATTTATTAATTTGAAAAGCAGAAAGAATGTGATAGAAAACAATAACATCTAAGAAGCTTACAGAAAAATACATGTCATCTGAAGTATGTGTACTATTTTAATGATGAAAATAATTCTCAAATAATAAAAGTTCCATTGTTAAAATTTTATATCGATTGTTATGATCTAGACGAATGAAAGACTATTTGATCTCTATAGGAAGCTTGTTGGGTTCAAAATTTGTGGATCTGGGCATGCATGAAGCGTACTCCTTATTTGAACGAAATTTTTTAATTTGAATTTTCAAGTTCTTACGATGATGCACGATATTCGTTATCGATTATTTGTATTCTATGATTAATGCACTCGACACATATCTCAGGCGATCATAATGATGATGATCGAATAATAATCAAATCATAACTTCTAGAGTATAACCATCCGTTAGGTCAATCCTGGACATGCTTAATTAAAAATTTCTAGATCCGCACTCGGATCCTACTCACGAAAGAAGTTCTCCAATTGGTAAATCACATTTGAATCGACACTATGTGCATTGTATAGATCCAAATAAGGTATGAATACCTTGAAAAGAGTTTGTATCCTTAGCTTCTTGCTGCGAAGATATTGCACTTTTATGGTGTTTTTTAAATCAATGCTGTAGTCACAGAAAAACTGATTTTCGAATTTCGACTTGAAATTTTGCACAGAGACAGGTCTTCAAGTCTTTTGATTTGCTTCTATTCTGACATAAGAATATGAAATTCGCATGTTCATAAACACACTATTACCATAGTTGTATCTTAGGATAGAAGCAACGAAAAGATCTGAAACTTTCACAAATCACTATTATAATTAAGATCTGTCTTTATGCAGAGTTTCAAGTCGAAATTCAAAAATTAATTTTTCTGTGACCACAACATCCATTAAAAGACAGCTATTGGCATAATTCCTGTGAGATTAACATGTAAAACATGATGCAGTTGCTGTTACTAATCACAACAAGATTGTATTATCCCATCTATTTTAGAACACATTTCTTCATCATCCTTGAGAAATTCAATAAGGAAGTAGTTCATATATTATAACGAGACGTTAATGATATACGATCTTTGATTGTATATCAACAGTGTCTGCCATGTCTGAAGGCGGGTCCAAATTTCTACTCCTATACTTCAACAGTTCTTTTAGATAGTGTTTCACAAAATATCGTAAAAGTGCAGTATCTCAGTAGCAATAAACTAAGGGTCCAGACTCGTTTCAGGGTATTCATAGTTCATTTTAACCTACATAATGCATATAGTCTCGGCTCAAAAGCAATTAATGATTTGAAAGACTTCCCTCATCAGTCGAAGATCTACTCAATGGGTTCTATCTATATTAATCTTTATTTTTTCACAAAATTAATATATTATATATACCAAAGTGAAATATTTTTAATGAAATAATGTCAAAAATTTCTCCAAATATTCTATAAAACGACTACTTTTGAAATTATTCCAAACAGTTACACTTATCTTTTGTTTTTTCTTCGTATATCACACATCAGTAACAAACCTACAATGATCATACATTTTTATTATCTAAAAAAAAAAAAAAACAGAAAAAAAAAATATCGAGATTATTATTTTTTCTTGTTTATTTCAAACACCGGTCAAACAATTACTCCTTCATGATATACACACTGCTCATAGCATCAGACATTTTGTCAAAACAAATATAGAATAAAATATACATATATATGTATTTACATAACAGTAAAATATTGATTGCTTTGAATAAAAAGGACCCACTCGAAAAAAAAAAAACAAAAAAAACAGAAAAACAAAATGACTTAGAAAATAACCCACACTATATACAATACAAAAAAAAAGAAGAACAGAAGCAGACAGAAATATTATTGAATAAAAAAACAAAAAAAAACCAAAAATAAAAAATGATGATTACTTTTTTACAGATTCATCAGATACGTCATCATCATCATTATGAATATTAGACATTCGTGATTGTTGACCAGTATAACGTCGTTTTTTAAACGGTAATTGGTCAGTAGATTGTTTATTAGTTTCTAATGATCGTTGAATTTGCTTATCTTCTTCATTTTCATGTCGTTTATTTTGTAATATAGACATTGATTCATTTGTTGTTGATGTTGATTGTAGAATATTGCATACACGTGTTGGTGGTATAGGTGGTGGTGGTGGTGGTACAGGTGGAGGTACAAATAAATTTGTTGGTGTATAATGTGCAAATTGAAATGAACGATGATCAATTGGTGTTAATATTTGTATAGGTTGTGTTGGATGTTGTGTTGGACTTGTTATTAATAAAAGACTTGTATTACCAGTTAATGATGTTAAATCAAATGGTGTACCAGATGGATTTGTTGTTGATGTTGCTGTTGTTATATAAGCAATATTTCCTGTTGGAAGAAAATAAGTTGGTAATGAATGAGATTGGGATAATGGAAATAAATTTGTTAATTGTGGTAATGATGTTGTAGGAACACCTGTATTTGACGATGATGGAATTTGTATTGGCATTGTTGTATGCCCAGTTGTAGGAGATGAAAAATGAGGAGAATGAGATATAAAATGTACACGATGTGATTGAGACGGTTCAGTAGATGGTAATGATGTTGTTGTTGTTGTAGAATTTATTAGAGGATATTCAGTAAAAGCAGTTGGAGCAGTTGAAATTAGAGATGACTGAGTGTCTAGGATAAAAAAAAAACCAGAAATACGATAGAATTTAGATTTTTTCAAAATGTCTATTGTAAATAATAAAAAGCTATTAGCACAATATATGAAATACGATTTAAATCAAAGAATTCTGAAAAGATATACATCAACTTCGGGCTTTCAATGTAGTGATATATGTCCGTTATGAAAGATGTTATTCATAATATGTTACAATTTAGTTCCGTGGGTAACGAGCGAACGTCGTCAGCTGCTGTTTCCCTTTCTTATTTCAATCATTTCTTGCCTATAGATATTACATAGTTTTCTAATAAAAATTTTGAAAAAATTTCAATTCTTATTGATATTTAACTAAGGTATCAAATTTTTAATATGAAGTCTTAAATTTTTCGAAATTTTGTTTTATGAAAGTTAATCTACTTGAGTTCTCTATATACACAAAGTTTCAAATCAAAATACAAGTTTTCAGAAAATCTAGAATCTAAAAAATTCAATAGCCTAATCAAATTAGAATTTTTTTTATCAGAATACTATGTAGTATCTATAGATAAAAACTCATTGACATCGGAAGAAGAGTAGTTAAAGAGTTTCTTTGTGTAAGTGTGTCATAGACTGTGAGGGATCTAGATTTCTACTGTTCTACTTAAACAAAGCTTTTAGACTGTATTTCACAAAAAATTAGTTGTTATTGAAATCTGTCGGATGCAAAATTTTCGAACTTAGATCTCATGGACTTTAGTTGTGATATAATCATTCCATTTTTGGATAAGATCCAATGTTTTAACTATAAAGATGAGAAAAGTATAGTTTGTAATAAAAAAATTCATTCTGTAATATTATTAATGAAATTAAATTCAAAAAAATAGTATAAAAGAATTTTCAAGATTTTCATTTGCTTTATTAAAATTTTAAAACATTCAATCCTGATAATCTCGAATTGTTCCTACATTTATCACTTTTGTTATTCGAAAGTTTAACATTAACAAAAAAATATTTCTATGCATAATCTAACATCATATGTTTTACAATAAAATTACAAAAGTTAAATAATCCTATGAAAATGTATTTTAATAAAATTATTTTTCAAATCTACCTGAATTTCTTGATGTAGATGATGAAGAAGGAAAATGAAGTGGTGATGAAGCACGATGTTGTTTTGTACGTGGTGAACGTAATGGATATGGCATATGACTTGGTGAATGTATATGTGAACGTGTTGTTGTTGTTGTTGTTGTTGATATAGATGAATGTGGAAGTGTTATAGGAATTGGTAATGGTGGTGGAGGACTTGTTGAAATACTTGTACGATTTTTTGGTAATGTACTTTCACTTATTGTTCGTGAACGTGTTTGAGGTTTATTTATTAATGTCATTGTTTCAGCACGTTGTTTTAATTTAGCTGTTTGTTGACGTGTTCGACGTATGATTATTGGTTCAACAGAATGTTTTTGTTTTTCATCTTTATTTTCTTCTTTTATATTACTTCGAGATGAAATCTAAATAAAAACAAAAAAAACAAAAAAATAAAATCATTTGAATATAAAACAAACTTGTGTTGATGATAATTCTTGATAATATTTTTCATCTAATTCAACTCTTCCAACACCATTTATTTGTTGTGTATGACTATCGGAATGCTTTCTTGTTTTATTACCATAATCAAAACAACCAAAAAATTGTACACATATACCATCAACAATCATTTTACCGGAAACACGAATCTAAATTATAATTTTAAATTTTCTTTGTTTTAATTTTAAATAAGAAATTTTACTTTTGATTGATCATTTTCATCAGGAATACTTTCAACAGAATCAAGAAATAATGAATAACCAATATCACGAAATGTCTAAATTTAATTTCATATAAAAGAGAAAAAAAAAATTAAAGAATATATATATATATTTAAAATTCTATTTACCACAATTAAATGTTTATTTGAAAGATCTTCATCAAAACGTTTTGTTATTTCAGTTAAATCTTGATTTGTATTGAGACTATTATCACCAAATTCATTTCGTAATGGAACATAGAAAACCTTTATGATAAAAGAAAAGAAATTATGTAATAACTAATTAAATATTTATTTATGAATGTTTTTTTTTTTATTTTACATCAGTTTCATTTAATAGTTTACTTAATTCTTCATGTTGTTCAAATGAATCTTGTTGAGAAGATGAAAGGCCAACTTCAATAGGCATAGCTTTTTTGTTTTGGTTTATCTCAAATTGAAATATTTGAATTATCAATAGAAATTCATATATGAATCAAAATTGGTTGATTGTTTGTGTGGCTGACGCGTTGCTGGGTGCGTGATTCCTTCTAGTCTCATGACGTATTTCTATCATTGGATTACATATGCCATTTTCCTTTCCTCATGGACTTCATTATTAATAACCAATCAAAAGTAACATAGAGGAAGTAACTGAATAACTATTCGAGAACTTCATATGTATTACAAAGATAATCATGTCAAATAAATATAATATTAAAATTTAACGTTATATTGATGATAATCATGTTCAAACAATTTTTATTTAATGAACAAATTATTTGAACGAAATATATTTGTAAATATATGATCTTGCTAATTTACAAATTTGATCATGTATTCATAGGGAGAGAGAAAAAAAAATCTTGCAATAAATATATTCTTTATATATCTATTGGTATAGTAATTTAATTTCTAATTTTTTTAGTAATCGATTTCGTTTAATAGGAACAATTCAATATGATTCAACTACTTCTTTTAAAAATCAAAATCAATTTTATGATATAAAATATTCATAGTTGTAATGGAATATCTTTGTATTATTCATATTGCCATCACGATAAATAAAAAACAAATTGATATTTTCTATTGAATGACATTGCTCGCGCGGCTTTTGTCAATTACACGATCACTCAACACAGCTCAAATCTTTATTCAAACAGTTACTTCATATGCGATCATCTACAATCACGTTACACAAACAGTCACTACCGTTTACAATCATTCAAAAAAAAAAAAACAAAATATGGTGAACTAACTACTTCCACTATGAAAATGCGCAAATTTGAAATGTGCTGATCTAAATCAGATGTATGATCGGTTTTGGATTTGTATTATTTTGTAGTCCAAATAGTCAGCAGAGAAAATTTTCTGATTGTTTTTTTTTTCGGGTGATTTACAAGAGCTCTTGCTCATGTCTATTCGTTAGGGAGTCATCCTAGCATGCCAAAAAAAAGCTTTGCTAATAAAATTGATCATCCGTTTACTTTTATGTCAAGTCTAAAGTTTTTTTTTAATCATATTTATAGTACATCATATGTACTTCTATTATTTATATAGGATTTCAACAGGAAATGTCGATTTGAGTTTCTTAATTAGATTGAATTTATTGTTCATTAATAATTTATGATTATATTGCATTAGCTAGTGATTGAAATATTTCTAAACCTGGTATTTTTATTGAATTTATTAAAAAGAAAAAAATTTAAATAAATGCTGCTAGGATTTGGGAAGAAGTTCGATAACTCTCGATACTCATTGGAAGATTTTGAGGATTGTTGAAGAATAAAACGTTGGGATTCTGCTGAAGAAAAACAAAAATTTTTCAAGATGCTTGGAAAGAAAATCTTTGATTTAAAATTGAGTGTACTTTTCTTATACATTCTATTATCTATCAAACAAAAGTATATAATATTAATCATTTTTTTAATGTGTCAATTTTTCTTTCTCAAACAATAATAGTAATTATTTTAAAATTGATGCTTATTTTTTTGTTTTTGTTAACTTATTTTGAAGATGATAAATACCATAATAAAACATTCATTAATACGTTATTATTCTATTCGTAATACAATATCAAAACGATATTTATCAAGTGATTCTAGTGATATATTTAAATTACAAGAACGTGGATATTTCTGTGATAATCTAAGTGAAACTGAGTAAGTTTCTATATTCATATGAATTTATAAGAAAAGAATAATTATAATTGTTTATATTTTAGTGATCATCTTAGAAAACTTGTTACATCAAAAAAACAAACAATCTATTGTGGATTTGATCCAACAGCAAAATCATTACATATTGGTAATTTAGTTGGTAAGTTAAGATTTTATTTTTATTTTTATTTTAAAAATTAATAATTTCATAGGTCTAATTGGATTACTTCATTGGCAACGAGCCGGTCATCAACCTATTGCACTCGTAAGTATACATTTGATAAATATCGGCGAGATAATTCCGATCGAGAATCGGAACCAAGTTTTTTTTTTTTTTTTTGACCGGAACCGAAAATGATTGATCTGGTGTTTGTCTGTTGTATTGTTTTTCTTTTAAATTTAGTTAGGCAGTGCCACAGTACTAATTGGTGATCCATCCGGACGATTACAAGAACGTAAACAAAATTTAAGTAATGAAGATATTGTATTGAATACAGAGAATATTGAAGGTTTAATACGATTGATCTTTCAAAATCATGAAAAATATTTTTGGAAAGATCAACAGAAAAAATTATTACCATTAACGTAAGAATTTTTTGAAATTTAGTTTTTTCTTTTGTTAATTAATATTTGTTTAAATAAAGGGTAGTTAATAATTTATCATTTTATGAAAATATGAATACAATTACATTTGTTGCAACATATGGTCCACATTTTCGAATGAATCAATTACTTTCACGTAAAGTGTAAGTTTTTTTTTATTTGAAATCGAAATTTCTCAAAAAAAAAAACAAAGAATTATAATTAATAAATTTAGTATTAAAACTCGTATTGAAACATCTCATGATGGATTAGGATATAATGAATTTAGTTATCAACTTTATCAAGCTTATGATTGGTATTGTTTATTTAAACAATATGGTTGTCATTTTCAGGTTAATAAAATATACTTTAAATTTCTTTTTAAACGAATAGCATGCCTAGAATTTTTCAATTCGTTCAAGATTAAAATATGAAATACGATAGCATTAATTCAAATCATACAAAAGAATAGCAATGTACAGTGTCTGGTATTTAGACAAATTGGTAGAGTGTTTCTTGAAGTATATAGTCAATGTGTGAATCTACTATCTTTCTTTAGGCTTACTTCTATTAAGAGAGGGTACACGAGCGGATCGAATATAAGAGGCATTGGATAAAAATTTTGTTTTTGATTCTTTTTTTTGCGCATTCAATGCATCAATGTCTAAAATCACTAATTTCATAAGTATATGTTCTAATAACTTCCCTTTGAAAAGTTAGCCAATATCGACTTTTACTACCATCATACTTTTTTGGGAGGAAAAAATTCCCTATAAAGGCTGTGCTGGCTTGCGTTTCAACAAATCATGGACATTTCTTATGGTATATATCAAAAGATAGAGAATTAAAAGCTGAGCAAAATGAGCTACATGATGATAAAATAATGTTTAGCAATGTCTGCTGCTGTGTTTCAGAATCAAGAGAGTTCAAGCTGAATTTTACATATGTTGTATAGCTTTATTTTTCTCTACAAAATGTTAAAGAAATATTTTAAAAAAAGCGTATACTCGGTGCCAAATGGGGCTTATACCTTCTAATTTTTGAAGATTTTTTATGGTTTTTCAATGGGAAACGAAGATTTTTGGCATATTTTGATTGCCGTGGCAAAAATCGATATGGACTAACTTTTCAAAGGAAAGGTATTAGAACCTATAAATTTGGAATTGATGATTTTAGACATTGATGCACTGAATGAGCAAAAAAAACTGTTTTTATGGAATGCCTCTTATGCTCGATCCGCTCATGGACCCTCTCTTAATTGACCGAACATGATTATAGAGTATAGTAGACTAATCTTACACATCTCTATAAGAGAATCTTATCAAATAATAAATCATTTTAGAGATGAGTCTTATCTCATGAAGAGTTCTAACTGTATACAAATAAAGTTCTTAATTGGGATAATCCATTGTGAAAATGTCCGATTTTCAGATACTAATATTGGAAATTCTGTTATGCAATAAACTAAATTTTATTCCGATAATTCTATCTCAGGATAGGAGATACTAGAAAAACTGACACTTCTACAACGAATTAGTCCTATTGAGAACTTGATTTATGCATAGTTAGAACGCTTCATCAGATAAGATTCATTAAAAAAAATGATCTATCATTTGACGAATTTCCCACACTAGACAAAAAGTTTTCAATAATGTAAACACATTATAAAGTTATTTTAGAGTCGAGTCAAAAGTTAGAGAGCCTATCTCTGAACTCAATACTATGTCTATGAGTCATTTTAAAGTATAACATTCATTAGACATCGTATTATGTATTCCTAAACGTGAAGGAACATACTTTAATTATATATTCTGAGCTTTTTTTTTTTTTAACAAATTGAATTGTTCAGAATAATTATAAATATATTTATTAATTTCTAATAATCAATTTATACTTATTTTAGCTTGGTGGTGTTGATCAAATAGGTAATATGCGAACTGGTCATGATTTTATTTCTCGTATGACAAATTTTGAAGAAGATAGTTATGGTATTCAATGACTTGTTTATTTTGAATTGAATTTTCTCTTTGTTTTTTTTGATATTAAAAGGTGTAACTGTACCATTAATAACAAATGAAAGTGGTGAAAAATTAGGTAAAAGTGTTGGAAATGCTTTATGGCTTGATGAAAATCTTTCTACACCTTATGAATGTTATCAAGTTAGTTAATAGTTTAATTTTTGAATTAAAATTAATATTATATTTTTCTTTTATATCTATATATATTCAGTATTTTCGTAATACACCTGATTCAAAAGTAGAAGAATATTTAAAAATATTTACATTTCTTCCATTAAATGAAATTCAACAACTTATGGAAATACATCGAGTAAGATTAAAATAATTGAATATTTTAATATAGAAAAAAAATTGTTTTTTTTTTTATTTAAAGACAAAACCTCATGAATATGCTGCTCAAATTAAATTAGCTAAACAAATAACATTACTAGTTCATGGAGGTTAATATCTTATAATTATATTCAAAAGAAATCTTTTTTGTTTTTGAATGTTTAGAAAAAGGACTTGAATCAGCTATACGTAGTACTCAAGCAATGTTTGCTCAAAATATTGATTTACTTCATAATCTAACTGAAAAAGAAATCGATGGTTTATCTGTTAGTGTACCAACAATTCAAATGTCACTTAATCCAGGTAAACAACAAAAATAATTTAATTTTGTTTTTTCAAAAAACAAAAATCGTTACTGTGTTTTTTTGTGGAAATAATAGTGTGAATATAAATTTAAATCAAGATTTTTGCAACTTTCGTCCTAGCAACGGGAAAAGACATGTTATTAATAAGAGTGCTTAGATTATTGTGGAAGTCTCTAGAATCTTCCAAAACATTCTATGAATCTAACGAAGGAACTTCTACAAAGCTTTTGAGCTTAAATTTTGTCCATAGGTAGAGAATGTTCACATTTTACTACAATCTTCTTATAGGACTCAATTTCTCCAATAAAATCAAAGTTTCGAGTTTTGACCTCTATAAGCTAACATACTGGTATCTCGAAGATAATTCATTCGAAAATTCTGAAACTTTGTAGCCACGCTAGTCTGATTGAGACTTCGATGTATGGAAAGTTTCAGGTCGAAACTCGAAACTTTGATTTTATCGGAAAAGTCGAATCTCATAAGAAGATTGTAGCAAAATGTTGATATCTCAACCAAATTGAAAGTTGCACTCATATTCTCTTAAAGTTTTTCTAGTCTTTACATCCCTTATCTATGGGCAAAATTTGAGCTCAAAAGCCTTTTAGCATCTGAAGAGGTTCTCTTGTGAGTGCATAGTATGTCCTGCGAAAATGGAGAGATGTAGGAGGGAGGGGATGGAGTGTGCACTCTCTCTCCAATAATAAAAAATTATTCATTCATAGCCAACAAAATCGATTCATTGTTTTGATGAGAAATTTTGAAGAGATGTTTAAATTTTTCCCTTTGCGAAAACGTGATTACGCGAGCGTACTCGACCTAAAAATATCTGTGATTTTTCTGTTTTTAATGCAATTTTACTTCGGTCTTGTTTTTGAAGAGCTTCGTTTTCTAACAGTCGTCACTAGTATGATCGTCTTCGATGGCAAAATCTCTAAGAACATCGCAATAATTTCCCCTTTCTAACAACATAAGCAAAAAAAAGCAAACTTTCTATTTTAGTCAATTCTTCCATTGAAACAATTTGATAGATCAGCGGAGAAAGATTAACATCAGATCTGATGCAAAAAGAATTTTATATTCCTCAATCTTGACTGCCTTGGAGCCCTTCGCATCTTCCCAATCCGAAGACTCTCGCATGGATCCTGTCCACCAGTACAAACTCTTTGACAATTATTTCTTTATGATCCCAGAAAAAATGAATATAAAACTTTATTAGCAGACTTTTCTTGTTTCAATTTTATTGGTGGTAATGAATCCACGATTGATCGCTAGTTATAAACTCGAAAAGAAAAATCGTTTCTTTCAAGTAATTCAACAGTCTTCGATAATTAGATTGTCAACAGTTTTAATAGTTTAGTCATCCGTTGCAATAATTGATTGTTCACAACTGTCTACTGTAAAATACCACCATATATTCGTAAATAATCTAAGTAAAGCAGCGTTTATAAACATCCTACATATTATCATTAGGAGAAAATGAATTATGTATCTGATAATACAAATAAGTTTCTTTTTATTCTGTATAACAATATTAAATAAATACTACTATCGGAATTTTAAAAGAAGGCACCTGGAAAAAAAGCTTATAACTTTCGAACGAAAAGTCATAGCGACCTGCGGTTTTCAGCAAACGATAGAAGATTATAGGGGACACATTTTTATATAAAAATCAAGGTTTAAATAATCGGTGATTGTGGAATCACTGAAAGAGTAGGCTCGTTATTTTGTGAAATCTCAGCAGAACAAGCTGAAACTTTCAGCATATATAGCCCAACTGTACTCCAATCTTCGCTGAAAATATCATCGATAAATCTTGTAATGACGAGGAATGGTGAGCCAATCATCATCTGGTCTTACATAAGACTCTCATTCACTCAAAATATTAGGAAATGGCCTCAACTTTTGGTTGAATAAATATCATAATCTAGACTTCATATCTATGCAATTATATCATAGTTTGATTAAATGAACGAGAAGAGACGGTGAAAATATTACTAAATTCTGCATTTCTCTTAAGAAAGTTGGAAAGATTTATTTTAAAATACTTACTGTATGAAAATCATTTCTTCGTCGAATTTTGGCTATTTCCGTACATTTTTACGATCAAAGTGCGATGCTATTGCATAGATATGAAGTCTAGATTATGATATTTATTCAACCAAAAGTTGAGGCCATTTCCTAATATTTTGAGTGAATGAGTGTCTTATGTAAGGCCAGATGATGATTGGCTCACCATTCCTCGTCATTACAAGATTTATCGATGATATTTTCAGCGAAGATTGGAATACAGTTGGGCTATATAAGCTGAAAGTTTCAGCTTGTTCTGCTGAAATTTCACAAAATAACGAGCCTACTCTTTCAGTGATTCCACAATCACCGATTATTTAAACCTTGATTTTTATATAAAAATGTGTCCCCTATAATCTTCTATCGTTTGCAGAAAACCGCAGGTCGTTATGACTTTTCGTCCGAAAGTTATAAGCTTTTTTTCCAGATGCCTTCTTTTGAAATTCTGATAGTAATAAATTGGTAGAATAAAAATTCTAAATATAAACATTTTTGTAATGATAAAATTTCTGATTAACTATAAACAATGTTATAATTTTCAATTATTCATTTATTCTTTTTTGTTTAGAACTTACATTACTCGATGTATGTATGTCTGCTAAATGTTTTTCAAATAAATTAGTTGCACTTAAAGTCATTAATGATGGTGGTGTTTATGTTAATCATAAAAAATTATCAAATCCTCATGCTATACTCGTTTTTGGTATTCATATATTACCAAATAAGATTACTGTATTACGTGTTGGTAAGAAGAAGAAAGATAATTTTACTAATTAATAGAAAAATTAATTTTATATTATAGGAAAGAAAAATTACTACATGATTCGATGGACACATATGGATATTTCATTACGTCAAGAAGTTTAGTTATTTCGATTTTTTTTGTGCTCTGTCCTTTATATGTAGTTTCATTTTTTTTTTTGTTATAAATCGATGATGTAAACTTTTACATATCTACATATGTGTGCGATCAAGCGCAAAAGGTTCATATATTTTGTTCGATGGTATATAAATATATATATATGCATATTCATTCGATAAGTAAACGAAAGAAAACGAGAGGGAGAGAAAGCGGACAAGGGCGAATTGGTCAAATTTTTAATATTTGATGAATCGAACAAAAGATTTATCACAACATCAAAAAGAAGAAGAAGAAGAAAACCGAAAGATTAAAATGAATGATAATGAAGAAAAATATCTTTATGATCATAAAAATCAATCAAAGATGATGAAAAGTAAAAAATTTCATGGAATTATAAGTACATATATGGATAATGGAAATCAAACAATGAATAATCATAAATATGATTCAACTACGAGTAGTGAACGATCGTAAGTAAAAAAAAATATTAACATAGAAGTTTACTGAAAAACAAAATTCTTTATTTCACTTTCGTCACTTATTCCTAATGATGGAGTTGGCTGTCCAGGACCCGAACTCATCTGAGTCGCGTAGGACCTAAAGTTTTAGTCTTTATCGAATTCAGGTTTATATACAGATTTAATGTGCACTTCAGTTTGTGCTTAACTTCGAGTCTGAATATCCGAAAACTGATGTCAACCTACCAAGATACAGTGTTTCGACTAATGCTCAGTTTTAGATTGAGAGATGATAGAAGATAATTCGCTTAAAATCAACGTTTTTTTTCTCGTAGGTGTAATTCCGCACATCTCCGACTGTGCTCGATCAGATCGAGATCTACAAAAACGTGGATTTGCAACTCTCTCCTAATGCGGACAGATGATTGTGTTTTTTTTTTTTGTATTATTCAAAAAAGACAATTATCTTTCAAAGATAGTGAATAGAACTGAACGAAGTATTGAGAGTTGTAGAAAATTTTCATGTATTGAGATCTATGCAAATATACCATCCAGAAAGTCGATACGATTGTTGAAGTTGATCACCGAGTCCAAATTACGGATTTGAAACTTTTTGAAATTCGTGTATTGACGACTGCTTAGAAAAGTATTATTATTCTTTTCTATATGTGAATAAAAATTTAAAAGTTTTGAATTTAACATCAATAAATTTAGCAATATACATGATAGTAGTCTATAATAAAAGAATTTACATTATATAGTTTTCTCTAGTAGATAACGCTACAAGTTATTTAAGTTTGTGATTAGAACTACTTTGCAACTGTTGTGAGTTTCAACTAACTTGTATAGTATTACTCTATACTTTATTTTGTTAAATATTAATAATAAAATACTTTATGACAAAAATATCCATTTTCAATTTGTTTTTTTTTTTTCTAAGCATTTCATATACAGATTTTTACTTTATGTTTAATTATGACAGTTACAGTATTGATATTTAATTACATAATTAATTATGAGAAAATGTTGGGAAAAGTATTCAGAATTGTAAATCATTTAATATAAAACATGTTCGATCACTGTCTTTCGAACCTTTTGTTTTTTGTCAACAATAGAAATCAAAAAATTCTTATGTTAATGTAACAAAGAATTAGGAAAGATCTCTTATGATTTCTCTCAGCTAATATTTATATGTAAGTTCGTAACAATATTACTTCACTCATTACTTTAGAAATGTGATTTTCAAGCAATAAAAATCCTTATAAGTCTCAAACTGCTAGATTTCGGACAAAAGCAAAAAACTGAAACTTGTCCTGAAATATAACTTACTTGATCCTTAACCTGTTCTAGATGAACCGGTTTCAGGTTGATATTAAGTAAATCTCTAGATCGGAATACACCTACCATTGATGATAAAATAGAAGCATATACAAATATAACCTACATAACGAAAATAATTGATTTTTTTCTTTTTTTTTGATATTTATGATTATTATAGTTTAACACGTAAATTTGTTCGTTATTCAAATTTTCGTCAAAATAGTCAAGAAAATACATCTCCACAAAATAATAATCGTCAATATGAAACAAAATTATCATCATTTAATATTGAACCTAAAATAATCTATGATGAAATATGGTTATCAAATAAACAATATAATACACGTGTTCAATCACATAATGATAATAATAATAATAATAAACAAGAAAAAATAATTAATAAAAATAATCAATTATCATTTAAACGTAAATCATCACGTACATGTACTTATCAAGTATTTAATGGACAAGTTGTTCATGAAAGAATATATCCAGCAACAATGAAAACAAAATTATGTTTACGTGTTGCTGTTAATGGTGCATCAAAATCTATGCGTGGTCAATTACCATTATCAAATTTAAATTTAACTAATGGAGATTTTGGTGATGATGCTGGAATGATTGTTGAAAATCGTGATTATTGTTTTGTTGGTAAGTTTATTTTAAATAAATAAATAAATAAATAAATTTTTTTTTTTTTTTTGAAGGTTTGGCTGATGGTGCTAGTGGTAATCGTTCATTTGGTATAAATCCAGCTGATTTTTCTCAAGCTATTCTTGCTGCTTGTCGAAATATTCTTTATCAATCTAATATTCAACCACATCAATTACCAAGACTTATTCTTTCAGCTATGCAACAAGTTGAAGCAAGTCATGTTCGAGGTAAAAAAATTTCTTTTTTTTGTCTTTTAAGATTAGTAGTGGAGTCAGTGGAAAAAAAAATCGTAGAAAAAAGTTCAATTCTTGTTTGAAATTGAACAGCAGGTATTTTCTACAGTCCATTTCAGCTATCCTCTGGTTTCGCCATTATTTAAGATTAAACTTTTTTAATAAAGAAATAAAAACATGATATATATATACATATTATAGGTAGTAGTACATTATGTTTATTTGCACTTGATAAACAAGAAAATACATTAACATCACTTAATATTGGTGATAGTGGTTTTGTTATATATCGAAATAATGAAATTTATTGTCGATCAAGATGTACAATGAGTTCAAATGGTTTTGGACCAAGACAATTATTTGCTGTTAATGGTTCACTTGGTTTACCATGCTTCATTAATGAAAAGTTAGTAAAAGTTAACATTCTAGAGACTTTTAAAATATAATGTGTTCTACTGTTTTTTTTAATAACTTTTGATAGGAACATTATAGAGATCTGCGGTTTTCACCATTCAAGAAACAAGATCTCTGATCATCAAAGTATATCGAATTTCAATTGATTAATCAGATAAGATCTTGTTGAAGATTTTCGAAAATAGTATTTTGAAGTTATTTTCATTTCGGTTTAGACTTTTAATAGGACAAATCAATAGAAAAAATTCTTCTCTTTCGATCTACGTAAGATCGATATTCATAGTTTTTTCCGTTCGAGAGTTATTAGACTTTTTTCTGAGACTTCCAATTTCAGCCAATTGCCTTGTGGTCACTAGGCAATGGATAATCCACCGTACTGAGTCGAATAGTAATATTTGGTTTTAGATTCGGATAGACAAAGAAGTCCTATTAAGAGTCTAAATTGAAAGGGAGATAGCTTCTGAATATCATTTACGAAAATCTTCACCGAGAATTCACCTGATGGGTCAATTGCTGGCTAATCGAAATTCGATATACTTTGATGATCCAGGATCTTCTCTCTTGAATGGTGACAACTACAGGTGTCTATGATATTCCTATCAAAAGTTATTTAAAAAAACCAATGAAACACATTAAATTTTGAAACGGATAGTACTTAAAAATATATCGAATTACTTGAAACTACTTCAAAGTTTCATAATATAATCGTAATCATACATTCTAGATATTGTGATTATAGATTGTTTTGTTTCTGCTAATAAGAAACTAGATATTTACCAGCTTCAGTTAATCGGATTGTAATGAATGCATAACTTTTGAAAATGTATACAAGAAAAAAAAAAGCAATACAAATAATAATATTATTTTGTAATATTTAAATGATTTATTTTAAAAAAAATAAGATAAAAAGAAAAAAACATAAATGATCCTAGATTGGAACATCGTATTTTAAATTTTTTCTCCTAGTCAACTATACAAAATTCAATTCTTTCTTTTTTTTTTGGAAAATAGACAATGAATTTTCGGATGCAAAAAGTTCATAATATTACAGACAAACATATTGTCTAGGTAATAAATCTGTTAATGAAAACTTTGTGGAATTAAAATGTGAAATATCATGTAGTTGCTATTGCTCATCATAGGAAGATTATATTGGGATGCATTGATATAACATTCTGTGATGAACTGTTCCAAATATGTCTGATATGACTGAAAAAGTTTTGAGCAACAGAAAAAAAAAAGATATTCAAGAGAATCAACAATGTTTAATTATTATCTGAATTCGATATGATTATAATTTTTTAGTGAAGTGTTACGAGATTGTTCATTGGATACAGTTGAAGTTCAAAAAGATGATATTATTATCTTATCTTCCGATGGTTTATGGGATGTAATTAAAAATGATCAATTACATCAAATTGTAAAACGAAATACTCATAAAGTAATTTAACTATTTTAATTATATATAATAATAATTTCATTGTTTATATTCTAGCATCTACAAGATTTAGCTGATGATCTTCTGAGTCAAGCAGTTGAAGGTAAAACTTTTTGTATTTTTCTTTTATAATTATTTAATATATTTATTCTATTTTAGGATATATAGCCAATGGACGAGATGATATTTTAGTTATTGTATGTCGAGTTGATTCATTATAAAATTTTTCTATATTAACTCATAAAAAAACAAACAATATTTAATAGACATTTTTTTTCTGTTTATTGTTATGTAAACATTTTGCTTTGTATTGCTCATAATTTCTATATGGATCATAATCAGGACAATCTATCCAAAAAGAAATGTTTTTTCTTTATCATAAAAAAAAAAAAAAAAGAAAAAAAATTATTTACTAGTAAATGAAATAATGTTATTCAAGAGTTGTTGACTAAAATATAATTATTGAAAGATTTTTCAAGAGAGAGAAAAACAAAAAAAAATTGTGTTACCTATCATAATCATTCTCTTTTCGAGAATGATAAAATTTTTGTTTATATTCTTTTTCATTGAAATCATTAGAAATATGCTAAATAAGAATATTGAAGAATTTCAATTACATTTTCAAACTTATATAAAAATAATATGTAGTAAAATAGAGTAGAAATGTTGTAAATCAATGATCTTCTTTTCATGAAATGAATCATTGAATTTCGGATTCGAACACATGAGAAAATTACCTTTGTTATTGTAGGAGTTGTATCATGATTTGAATTTAATTTCTTTGTTCTTTGATGAGATGAATGAAGTTTTGGAGTCATAATAGATTCAGATTTCATAGAATCTCTTTGTTCTTGTTGTTTCATTTGATATGATTGAACTTTTTCATTAAGATTTGCTTTTTGATCTTCTTGATTAGTTTTTAATTTCTCTATATAACTTCGTGTAATCGGTAAAGTAGAAGATTGAGTTTTATCAACAATTGTTTGTACATTCTAAGTAAAAAGTTTTTTAAACATGGAAATATTACAAAATAATCTACTGGATCATTATTATATTTATTTAAAATCATTTTTTGAAATTTTGTTTGAACAAAATCTAATTTATAATATGATTGTAGAAATTAAATGATTTGATAATAATTATTATTCTACCTGCTTTTTTCTCATCGTCTAAGTTATTCTAAATATTCTGATAATTTAAAGAAAAAAAAAAGAATTTTTATTCTATACAAATTCATTATTATCTAATAGATTATTTATTAATTGTTTAAATTCATCTTTAGTTGAATCTAATTTTTTTGAATTCTGAATAAAAGAAAATCAATTCAAAATTATTTATTTCTATTAAAAATTAAATTTACATATTCTTTTTCTTTTAAATGATTTTCAATTAATTTAAACATTTGATCAATTCTATTTCCATTCATCATCTAATAACAAACAAAATCTATCATTATAAATTATTTATCTATTTACTTTTTCTGCTCGAATTAAAAGACGATTTTTAAATTGTTCAATAGCACATACAATTTCTTTTACACATTGATCAGGTATCTATCATTAAATAAAATTTTTTCATTTGAATAAATTATAAATAAAAGTGAAAAAAAAAAACAAGAAGTTTACATCACCACTAGCTACTCGTGAAGAAATTATATTTTTATATTGATTAAATACTTCATTAATACCTTGTTCATATGTATCATCAATATTTCTTTTCTAAATATTTCAATGAAAAAAAAAAAAATTTTCTAATTAATTAAATTTTCTTACGGTCGATCGATAATCAAAAAAAATCTTTTCAGATATATTTGCTACAAGTAAATCTTGATTAATACCCGGCTATGAATAGTATTAATAAATTAAAATAATTAATTATAATTAAATTACTGAATTAGCAAGTGTACGTTCAATTAATTTGAATACAATTGATCGCCATTTATCAATCAATTAGTTTTAAAAGAAATTCTTTTATTAAATTTATATAGACAAAAAAAAAAAAAACAATTATTTTACTTCATCTATATCTATTAAATCACGAATTTGTGTGAGAATTTTATCGGTAGTATCCAATATAAATTCATGACCAAGATTTATATGTCTTTGATGCCATGATAAAGCAGCCTTAAAACATTTTTTTTTTCATTCAGAATTGATGTTGAAAAATGAAGTTTTACCGCAATAAATGGAACACTAGCAAAATAAAAACATAGAAAGCTATGATTAGACGGTGTTGAGTTGGTCTCGGACTAGAGATATACGGGATCAATTTGTTTTTGGTTTCATCAATACACATCTTTTTGATTTATTTAGTCAATTACTAGCACTATTTTTCGTTATTCTCTGAACTTGTGTTCTGCTTCATAAGATAATTTACTTAAAGCAATAGAGTATTTTACTATAAACTTTAGTTCTGGTCTCAGTAAAGTTTTATTTTTTGGTTCCGATTCCGCACATCTCTATCTCTCGGACCCAACGAACTTTAGTCATCTGAGAAATGTTTAGAGTTCGCTGTTTACTGAATACGAAAAAAATCGAAGAGAATATATCATATCTTCGGGGTACTTGCATTAAGAATATCAAAGTATGGTTCGAAAATTTTACATCCGACAGGATCTAGCTTTGATTCTGTTTAAATGTTAATTTGAAATTTAGTTTGAAAGTGATTGTAATTTATGCTTATTTACAGAATAATAATGTTTGACTTGTTCTTCCTATATTTAGACTAACGAGGGAAAGTTCTTAACTGGTCCACACTGTTTTCAATGATATTTTGTTCATATGTTGGGGACAATATTCTAAGAGGATTTAGGCTGATGGGTCTGTGTTCCTTCGAAGGTTATGATCATTTTACTGATTTTTCCATCTAGTACAAGACATAGGGAAAAATTGAACAACGGAATTTCGATAGGAAATTTTGCTTATCTGTGATTCTTGTGCTCATTGAAACATTCCAAAAGTTTCAGTGGCAAAAAAATCTTTTCTTCTAGAGATATTCAATTTAAAAAAAGTTCATCTTTCAGAACTTTATAGATTATGAGACAAATTTTAAAGAATCAATATCTCTGGAAAGAAAGATTTTCTTTCACTAAAACTTTTACAATGTTCTAATGACCACCAGAACTTACATATGAACAAAATTGCCTATTGAAAATTCGTTGTTCAGTTTTTCTCTCTATGTCTTGTACTAGATGAAAAGATCAGTAAAATGATCATAACCTTCGAAGGAAGTCCCACAGCCTAAATTCTCTTAGGATTTTTCTTAGAATACTGTCCTCGACATAGGAACAAAATATCATTGAAAATGGCGTAGATCAGTCAGAAGACCCTCCTTCGTAAGGTAAGACAAGAGACTACATGTTAATAAGATATCGGTTGTGAGAAAGAATAGATTAAGATTTATATATCTATCGTTTGCTGCCTTGTCACATTCGTAAATAGACTTGATATTAGTCGAAAAAATAAATATTTCTTCTTAATTAGTTCGAATTTTGGAGAATGTAGGTATTATCTTCCATTTATTCGTACCCTATTCAATGATTTCATATCTATCTGTGTTGTTGTTTTCATACAATAATTTATTTGTACACATGCTACTTGAAAAACTTTAGCATTAATCATATCCGTCAAAAAAGAACGGCGAAATACATGACATAACATATATAAATAGTGATATTCCGTATTGACAAGATTACTTAATTCGACGATATTCTAGTCTTTTCTTTACTGTCAATTAGCTGATGCTTTTCATTTCGAGATTTAGCCAATGTTACCAATAGCAGAAGATTAGATGCTTTATCTCTTTACTTCGTTTAATTACTTCTCTAAATATCAAATCAAGAATGTGATACATTTATTGAATTTTTCCTCGTGGATGCTTAACATAGAGATGACGTATAGTTCAAAAACAAAATATCATGTTACTATTCATAATAAAGATTCTGATTTAAACAATATCTACGATCTAGCCTAATTAAATCTTTTAGATTCGAATTTGATCGGTAAAACTTTCTACATTATATACTTCAAAAAATACAAAATATTTTTTGTTTATTAACATTTTTGCAATTATGACAGAAATCAAATTCGCAAAGATCTAAGAATTATTTTTCATCGTATAAATTATCATATTTTATTAATATCATTTAAAATAATAAAAGATTAACTTTAAAAAGAACAGTCGACTGAATTATTTGTTAAATTGATATTCTTACCAATCAGTTGGAATACACCAAACTTGATTATCATTATCCATATTTATAATATATGATAAAATATATCAATTCCAAAAACTAAATAAATTTTAAGAATGGCGCTCATTAATATATTTAAAACACAAAATAAATAAATTTTATTTTACAAAAAAAAAAGAAAGTAAATCATCGATAGAAATATCGATGTGAATGTTTAAGTCTTTATTTAATTTCTTTCCATATTTTCAATATTGAAATTCGGATACAAAAATCGATTTATATATTTTTTTGTTCTTGGATGCAAAACTCCATTATAATAATTTTCTAGGTGTCATCGTATTTGCTGATGTTAACATCAATGAGCGGATGAAATCATTTAGTAGTTCATGTCGTGAAAATTGTGACTATGACATAATAAATGGTTTTTTTTTTGGAAAATCGATTATAAATTGAATTTAATCATAGATTTCAGTAACTGATTGCGAATTAGCGATTAATTAGAGAAATATTTCGAGTTTGTAAAAGGAAAAACTTATCTTTCTTCTTTAAGATGACTTTTTTTCTTTTTAGTCCTGTTTTTTAATCAGGATTTCTACTCCTTTGTTAGTTTTAGATATTTAATTTATTAACAAAAAAACCGTATACGCATGGAGTGATTTTTCTGAAAAATCCAATTCGGAATAACAATTTGAACATATGAATGTTATTTTGTTTTTCTATTTTGTTCTCATTAAAATATGTGTAATCGTATGTCGCATCGGTTTTACATATTTTTTATTCATGTAAAATAAAGAAAGCAGTCTATTTTGTGAATATAAAATTCATCATCATGTAACAATGAAAATCGAGTCTACTTAAATAAAATTACTTCTATTATCGATATAATGAAGGATAATCATCGAGTTATTATGTTTCAGCGATTTCGATAACATGGTACACTTAAATCATCTAAACTATCATTTGAATTTTGTCTTCTTAAATGAAATAATATAAATGTTTCTCGACGTTTTATTCTACAACGACGAAAATAATATGTTAAATATAATTTAAGTGTTAAACGAAATTTTGGATTTATTGAATAAATATAAAAATTTGCACCATGATTTATAGTTAACATTATATTTGATATACAAAATAATTTCATACGTATTTGTTCAAAATAAATTTGTTGTTGAAAATTAAATAATTGTGTTATTAATAAATATATAACTTCAAATAAATGTACACTACGACAAACCATATAAACAGATAAAACACAAACAATCATTAATGTTATACGAAAATATGTATCTTGTTTACGATCATTTGTAAATGTTGTATTCATTGTTTTTGTTGTTAATTGTATTTGTGCTGAATGTAATGCACGCATTAAAAATAACCATATAAGAAAACATATTAACCATGGAATAAGTAATGATATAATAACCATTGTTGGATAAAATAAATGTGAAAAAAATTTTCTATGTAATATTGATGATAATTCAAGACCATAATATTTTATTGTACCATTATTTGTACAATAAATACGTATACTTGTATAAAGAAATAATGGAAAACTGATAAATATTGAAAGAATAAGAATAATTATAATAGCATGACGAGCTGTACGACGATTACAATAATTTTTTGCAACTAATGGTTTCTAAAATTAGAATATATATATATATATATATATAATTATATAGAATCATTCAATATTTTCGTATATTTTTAGTAAACTGAGTATACTCGTTACTCTTCAATTTCCGTTTCTAGAACCGGAACAACTGTGACTGCAATATACAACTTCTGTTATTGTTCCGAAAGTATTATATGAGTTATATGTTGAATATTTTATAGATTCGATCGTCAACTAAACTAATTGAGTCTATCAAATATTGATACAATTGTTGCATTTTGTTTAGTTTAACTGACTTTTGAATGTTAAAATTTGAAAACAACACAAAATATTCATAGTAGAAATTGTAATGATTCAAAGGAAAATCTATTGGCAAGAAGAAGAATAAATTATTATTTGAAATTATATTCTACTTCTATTTTCTTGTTATAAAATGTATATTCATCAGTGACAGATACTCGATCATCTCCGCAATAATTGACTGTGAGAAGTTAATACTATAAATATAATTGCTTTACTAAGTGTTTCTAATCCAGATCTTGATGAATATAACTCTCTTTTTTTTCTTATGCATCTTACTGGCACTTGAATAAGCTCATGCTGAGATACTTAACCATGAAAACAATAAATGAATGTAACTGATTGATATTTATAGCTTTTCTAATGTTTAATTGACAATCTAACGTTTGATCTCATTCAGTGTCTATTTAGCACCGAAATAGAACTATGTAGTTGAAATCATTGTAGGTTTCGAAATAGAATATCAATATAATTCATTCTTTTTTTACAAAATGTTTAGAAAAAATAGATTCTAACGTAGCTTGTTAAAGTCATTCAACTCTACGAAATATCTGAGTTATCATTGCAGCTATTAATGCTCAATCCGGAAGTAAATCTTGTTTTTTTTTAATTTTTAAAATCATGATTGATTGACCATGATCGAGATCTGCCACTACGACATGGTCACTATTGTGATCGTAACAGTGAGTCAGTAAAAGTTCGATTGATTGTATATTAATGTGATTTTTTTTTCACAAAGCGACTAACTATACTAATAGTATGCAAAACTACGCCGACTTATTTCATTCAAGTTCTTTACTCGACGAATAAAAACAAACTAAAATAAAGAAATATTCTTATTCGATATAGAACAAATTGAATCATGTTGCCCGGAAACTGAAAGATAAAATGACAAATTCATTATTCTTGATAGTATATCATTTGGCAATGTCGTCAACAGACCAGTTTCTATGAATTTTTTCCAATGTGTATTTTTTTACTGTTAATTGCACTCTACTCGAATCACTTATGGCTAGAATATCTGATCTATATATATCACAAGATTTTTTTAAGAAGAGTATTAAATGACTCTAAGTACGAACTATGTGAAACAACAAAACAAATATTATTAAACAAAAGTATCTATATGTAAGATACGATGATAAGAAAAATAGAAAAAATTCGAATATATGAAGTTACGGGAATTCTACAGAATTAAAAAATAATGATTATATAAATGCATTAAAAGTTTATCGTGACCTTGAATTATAACAATGATGTTGATTTCTACTCATAGCAATTAGTTTTCAAATTCTTTTTAAATAAATGTATTCATATATTGATTGTTACTTTCATTTTTGTTTTTATTCATGTTCTATACTAACATTTATATAATTCAATAATTCTTTAGTAAATTAATTTCTTTTGTCACGATAGAGATTTGAATCTCACCAAGGTATATATTGAAAAATAAAAATAGATTAAATAAGATTGTCTTTGTAATCAATAGACAAGTGAGAATTTCCCATGTTACTTTCATGCTTCGAGGTAAATGAAAGAAGCTTTATATTCTTTTTAAAATAATCCAATGAATTTCTTTTGATAAAATATTTATTTTTCAGTATTATTTATTCTTAGGTTTTTTTTTTCTTAAGAACTTCAGAATGAATATCTTTTAATTCTTCTTTTCTTACCTTGACAACAATTAATCGAAATGTTGTAATTAAAACAATAAGCCAATTACTAAATGTTGTAAATATATTTGCTAAAACATTAAAAAGAGAACGAGTAATAATATGTATTGTTAAAAATGTTGATGAATTATTCATATGTGGTAAAAAATAATAAAATAATATATTATTTAATGAAACAACTGTTGGAGGTACAAGATCAGCCCATGCAAGTGTTACTAAAAGTGTTGTCATTGTTGAACGCATATGACGTCGTGTAAGAACAAATAAATTAATTAAATTACCAGCATTTGCAAGAAATGATAATATAACACTTATAACACCTAATGTCCAAAATGCAAATGATGAACGAAAATCATTTTCACCAAATCGACTTGGATCTTTTATTTATATAAATAAAAAAAAAAAGAATTTAATTTAAATCTATTTCAATTTTATATATAAATTCTTTTACCTTCACTGCAATTCATTGAAATTATATTATAATTATTAAATCTAAAATAGTCAAAATGAATTAGATTCCAATAAAAACAAAAAAAAATCTGTAATTAATTGAATTTCATATGTCAACTAGGAATATACTTCATGAAAAAGATAAATATACAAATGACAGATGTGCTTTATTCTTCGAATACATATATGAGAGAAAAAGAGACGAGAAAAAACCCACTAGTACTATTCTGATTAAATAAAGATGCATCATATGACTTCTAGAGAAAGTAAATGGTAAAATTCATTATTTTTGTTGTTGTAAAGAATGTTGACTATAGGTCTCATAGAAAATTATCATGGGTATATTCTGAATTCTCATGATAGATACTGGAAACAAATGAATTTATTACATGTATAACCTAAAAAATATTTACTCGTATCAATAAAACTCAAATATATATGTAACATATATATGTTTTTTTGTTAAAAGAAAATCACAATGCGTATCTAAATAGGTTTAGAGATAAAAATGTAATACATTTTTAATAATTGGTTCATTGTTAGAAAAGTATTTTTCTTCTTCCGTTGCTTCTTTTCTTTTCGAATGTTTCTACTCTATAGAAAAAGAAAACTCCATTCATCATTAGAAGTCATTCAAAAACATGTTATCTAGAGCGTGTAGAAAAGCTTTCGGAAATTTTCCAAAAAAACAAAAAAAAAAAAACTTTATTTTCTATAGCTCAATTAATGAATAAATTATATTTTTCAAATTGATTATGTAATTAGCATTAGGACGTCTGATTATATACATAGAAAAGAACAGACTATTGTCAAACAGATGTCTACTTGTATTTAGTACATTTTTGTTTTGTTCTACATTGTATATTTCTATTTTTTTCTAGATTCGGAAAATAAGAAAATATAATTATCATATTACCGGAAAAATCTGTTTCCTAATCTAATAACGATAAAATTATTTCTAATTGATAATAGATATTGAAAATAGTTCGGTATCATGCAATCGAAATAGAAGAGAAGTATAGTTATTGAACATTCATATATCCGGATACATTAGATGAAACAACAATCTGAACATGTATTTTTTTGTAGAATTTTGTCAACACTATGAAGTATACGTTAAGTTACTAAAATAGATAGTTATAATGAGACTTCTAAACAATTCTGTAATGGTTTATCCCTTAAACTATTAGATATTCTTAATAATCTGTTGTTTTTGTCTATGTTTTCCTGTGACAAAAAAACAATAGCAAATACTTCATAATTTTTTATCACTTAGATAATGTCATAAAAAGGTCATTTTTTTTTCTTTTACGTATTTACTCTGTCGATCAATAATTTTGTATTTGCCATTAACTCTATTCATTATTCACAAATGAGTCTATAAAGAAAAATTTCTAATACATGTACAACAAAAGAATAATAAAATATAGAAAGAAGTAATTTATTATATTGATCTTTGTTATATAGAATAATATATATGTGAGTCTCGTTCCAGGACATTTGATGTCAACACCAAAGAAACAAAAAAAAAAAAATTATAAGGTATCTTTCCTAAGATGTTTAATATTATTTTTGGAATATTTTTTTTCCTATTGCAAATATCAATGAGAAAGTCGTTAGACTTCCGTTTAAGCTCTTTGTATAACTTCAGATCGAATAGACTATTCATCTTTTGTATATAGATGATCAACTTCCGAAAAAAAAAAAGACCCTATGTAACCTCTCGGATTACTTGATATTCTTGACAATGAAATAAAGAGAACAATAATGAATCTCTAGAAAAATTTGAGTGTGTATATAGAATGACACAAACGTTAGATTCATTGTATTGTTTAATTTGATTAGAAGCATTTGAGTAACATTCATAAGAATGTATAAACCAATCATCAATACAATTCATATATATATAATATGTATCATGATTAGTTTGTTTAAAATAAAAAAAAAAGGAAAACGTGATAAATGAAATATAATTCTGTCAAAATCTTTCTTGCCAATGTGCATTCATATCTGATTAAATATGGTTATTTGATGTTATATAATTATATTCATGATATTTTTTTATTTATATGACTAAGAACTAAAATAGATAGAATGTCATTTCATGACCAATCATATTATATTACGTTCATTGAACTGCGAAATTTTCTCTTCACCTCAACAAATATTATCTACTTTCATTTATTATACTATCAAATAAAATTTTCTTTCATTTTATTTTCATATTTATTAAAATAGAATCGTAATTTTAGTATTTTTGTTTTTTATTTGAAAAGTTCAAGTGCACAAACAAACAAACAAAACTATCGAGTTTAAATACAAAAACTTCATTCTCAAATATCACAGAACTAAATATGACATTTTTAAGATCGTTTAAATTAATTTCACACCACTAAGATTCTTACTTCACATATTAAATAAAACATAATTAAAAAAAAAAAAATTTTCTATTGAATATATAAATTTCTTTTCATCACTTTCTTTACTATGTTGATATTCTATTCGAGGATTCATCGACAAAAAAACAATTTTTTATGTCACTCGAATATGTGACAAAAAGAAAAAAACCAGGCATACTATGTAAAGAATGTACAATAATATGTTTCCATTAGAATACCATTATGGTCAGAATTGATATCTATTCTATTTTTCGAATGTTTTTCTGATATTGTATCTATTACATTTTTAATCAACATTTAGCTATATTATACTATATCATTTTTTCAAAAAAATATGAAGGAAAATTCTTATTAATATCTGATGGCATTTTTGTCTTATCCTTATTCTAAGATAAGCTTAATTTTTGTTTTTCACTGGCTATCTATATTATTCTGTTTTTTTTATCTATGTTAGGACGGGGGAAGGGAAGGAGATGTTGGTATTGGTTCGTGTTTTTTGGAATTGAACTGATTTCATCTCTGATAGATATTAATTTCACCTATACACCTAAGATTTATTGAAAACTATTAAATTAGATGAAAAAATACATGCTCATAAGAAAATATATCTAATAATTCTATTTTTTGTATTTAACTCTGATTTTTTAAAATAAAGATTAGAGATTGTGATGAAATTTTCTCATTTTTTTTATTAAGTTAAAACTTAAAAGATTGTTTGATATCAGAAATGTATTTTCTGGTTTTTGAATGTCAAAAAATAACAATACTGCTCATAATGATTTCAAATAGTATAAACAATAAATTTTATATCAAAATCAGAACTTGTTGATATTGAAATTTTTGAATCTAACTGATAATTCATCGAATTTATTTTAGAATGTCAAAGTTTTTTCAAGATTTAACTTGTACCACCAATGATCTTTCAGGATCAGTTAATTATAAAAAAAAACTTTCACCTATCAGACTTTCTTGGTCGATGATTTTTTGACAAAAAAAAAAACAAATTTTTTAAATTAATCGACAAATAAAATTTTCATTATTTAAAAAGTCATAGTCATCCAATTAATTATCAGTTACAATTTCAACAGATTTTTATTTCGTATAAAATTTATTCTTTATAGTATTAGAAATTAGAATATTATTCCCTATAGAACACTATTATTCTACATTCTATTCTCTACAAACAAAAGAAATATGACATAACTTTATCCAATAACAAACTATGATAGAATTTTGCAACTATGGACGATGAAATCTTGTTTTGAATTCTAAAAACATTGTGTAGAATCGTGAAAGACATGTAATGTTATTTCAAACTATATCTATTTAGAAAGTCTTGAAAAAAACATAATTGCTCTTAAAATACTAGATTATATATATTCAAATGTAAAAAATTATATAGATAATACCAAAAAAAAAAAACCAGATAGTATAATTAGAATAGATGCTTTTCTCGTATGATGATTCTATAATCTAACATCAATTTCTAAACATACTGACATTTACGTCAATGTAACTGAAATTATTTCTTTTTTTTGCATCTTTATAAGACTATTTTCAGAAAAAAAAAAGGATATCCGATTAATATGATAATAGAGATAAACAAGAATATAAGTACACGCAAATATATTAGTGATTTCTATATTTGTCAAGTTTTAAACATGTTATACTAAGTAACATATTAATTTTTTAGGATATTTTCAGTGAAATTAATTGTCAAAAAGACAAAAAAAAAATAATGTGAAAAAACACACAAATTATATATTAAGAATATTAGTTTGTTATAAATCAAAAAAAAAGAAAAGGAGAACAAAAATTTGTCTATATATAATTAAGTAATTTTCTTCTTTTCATTCTTTAATTATTATTATTATTATTTTTCATTGCTGATGATAAATTTCGTCGATTTAATATTGGTGAAGATTTACCATTATTATCTTTCATAATATTTTTTTCAGTAATTCGTACATGACGAATCATTGAAGATGTTCGAGCTGGTAAATAAATACGAACTTGAGGTTCTTGTTTTTGAAATCGTTCATCGGAATCATCGAAAACTTGTGATGATGGTGGTGGTGATGATGATGATGATGATAATAATAGTGAAGGAAGTTCTATTAATTGTGGTGTTTCTAAAAGTGATGGTGATAATGGTGAAGAAGAAGATAGATTTTGTTTAAATATTCTTTGATGAATACGAGCTAAACGAGGTGAACCAAGTAATTTTGGTGTTGAACATGCTGATGATATTATTTCTTTTGTTGTTTTTGAATCTGTAGCTGATTTTCGTCTAGGTAAAGATGAATGTCGTTGTTGTCGATGACGTTGAAGCCAAGAATTAAATTGTGTCATACATATACTTTTACTACGTTGTAAAGTTTTTTTAAAATCAAAACGTGAACGTTTTGAACGTTTATTAAGTCCTATTGATGATGCAAGAAGACTTGATTGTTCTGGTTCACTATTTGTTGGTGTTGATAAATGATCAATATGTGATGATGAATCTAATTTATTTATTGTTGTTTGTAATGGTATCATAGAATTTGATATAATTGTTTGAGGTATTTCATTTGGTGAAATAAGTGATAATTTACGTAGACATATACGATTTAAAGAAATTCTTGTTTGTTGTTGATTTGATTGTTTATTATTAAAATTTTCTTCATGTGAAATATTTGTTCTATAAATGAAAAAAAAATTACTTTCAAATTTATTTATATAGTAATATTTTTATTTTTCAGATTAGGAGGATATCGACTTGATAATAATAATATCAATAATTGTTGAAATTGTTTTTTTTGTTTTTATTATCAAATATGTCAACAGATAATCCTTATTATCTATATGACAAGTTATACTTTTTGTTATATGTGTTAAATGACAATGTACTCGTTTGGACTCTTGAATATTGATAGTAACATAAATGTTTTCAAATATATAAAAGTCGTAAGATCGATAATGATAAAAAAAAAAGGCGTACGGATTTTTAGTTGTTAGAATATTATCCATGCAAAGTAAAATGCTTAAGACGTACTTTTTATTAGGTAGTTTTAACTCAATAATTCTCTTAATGGCTGATGAGAAAATCTTTTCAGGCCTCTTCTTTCCAGTTTTAATGATTTTTGCCTATAGAGACTAAATAGTGTTCTAGTAAAAACCTTCAATAGATACTGACTAAATTATGATATACACATCTGCCCTTGTTGTTAGTCAGTATGTACAAGGAACTTAAGCAATTGAGCACAAGAACTCAGCGTCAGATTGGTCTTCTGTTCAGAGCGATAGATAATATTAGTGTCGTAGGAAAGATATCGAGCTATTGAATCTGCTCTTAGACAGTACTCCATACCACAAAGTAGAGGTATTCTTCCTTAATTTATAAATAGAAAGATTTGAAAGTATAAATTTCAAATGGTATGTTGATATAATATATTAAAATGAAAGTGAATGCTTTTTTTTGTATGTATTAAAAGAATAAATCTGATTTGAAAGAATATTATTTCTTTTAACACAAATAGACGGAATAGTTTTAGATAGAGGTCAAAGGTTATCATGACTTTCATCGAAGAAAAATTATAATTTTTTCAATATTGGAAGATTAAAACTTCGAATCCTTTTGTCAGAATATTATTATTTGCATAAACTGCCTATTAAATCTCTCCATTGATCTTCTTCTAATGACAAATCTTTATAGTTTTCTTGTATTTTCAATATTTATTTGAACGATTTCATGTTTTTATACAAGTCTCACGGTGATGATCTATTCAATGTATCTCTACGACAACTTTCATATCAAATGAATCATTTATTGTTAATTAAATTTTTTTATGGCTTTTCACGTTTATATGGTTATTTGATCTATGTAAAGCTGAAAATTTACTTACCCATCAACTGTTTATTAAAAAATGAATCATTTCAGGGAGTATGATATATGGTTTGACATTTGCGAAGGCGGCTATTTTCAGGATGAAATCAGATCTTTCATTTCGAGAATTGTTAGTCTTTATTTTCTACTTATTATACGGAATTATCATTAGTCTTGATTTCGATTCGAAATCCTTCAATTATTGTTAAAGTTTCATCCAAAAGAAAAATCATAACGGAAATTGCAAATTTTTATCTTTTATCGATAAGAAGTTATTCAACAATGACCGTAAAATACTTTATGATTGACTATTAGTTTTAATTAAATTTTTAGAATACAGATTGTGTTATTTTATGAGTTTATATCGAAAATAAAATAATGCTAGAGGAACTATTTTCCATGTTACTCACTACGAATGAATCAAACACGATACAAATTGTCACGAGAAAATGATACTTTCATATCTTTAATCAAGAATTTTTTAAAAACCTAGTCTGTAAATAGATTTAACTAAATAAAACAGATTCTATCACTTTTTTTTTCAAAAATAAACGTCGTTTTCTAACGCATAAAAACTTATAGCGGAACATTCTCTCAGACGATTCGTTTCGTTTGCTCTCATATTTTGCCCATATGTACAAGATTACTATAACAGGATAATCTTCAAGCGATGGATATAGATATTCGTCTACAATTTGATCAGTTGTATCCTCTTCGAGAATCAGAAATGATCAAAAAAGAGAAGAGGATACTCTTAAATAGCTGATTCGTATTTTCATTTATCTGACAATTTAAAATTTGTACATTTTTTTCTTGACTAGTTAATAAATCTTCTAAATAGTTATCATCATTTTTTTAATAATACTAAGTTTGAATAGCTCATAACATGATGAAGATTAATACATCAAATGTTGTTACAAAGGGAATTAGTTACTCTAGTGAATGTACTGAATTCAAGTTACTCGTGTACTGTATCAGTTGTCAGTAGGAAAGTGTTTTTTTGGGTATCGTGTTAACAATATATAGTATTCTACGAAAAGTTTTTCAACAAATTAGTAGATTGAACATTTGGAAGTATTTTATAGTTAAGTACCAAAAAAGAACCATAAAATATTCAAAGGTTTCTGTGATATACTGGTAATAGGGTATCCTAAACTCAGTACATTCACAAGAGTAAAGATTTATTGAAATAGAAGAATGTTTATTTAAAAAATGTTTCTTTTGCAAAATCACAATGGGAATGTTTCTTCATTAGTCAAATTATTTTTTATATTTGGTAGCTTATTGAAGATTCTATACAATGTTTAGAAATCATCTCGATTCGATGCTTTTTATTATTTCAAATAGATAGTTTCTATGAAAAAAAATCAACGATAATCCAACATGTGAATAAAAGGATTAATATATGTATAATAACTCACGTTAAATTTCTCATTGCTTGTAAATCTTTAATTGTATCTTGTTCAAAATGTTGTCGATCTTCTTTAAAATGATTTAATTGATTAAAAAAATTTTTATTAAATATTGTCATTGGTTCAGTTATTTTTGTTGATGTACCATCTAATATATCTGAATAAGCTGCACTTTGTACAGCTAATATCCATGAATTAGGCATTGTTATTAATGATTGAAATGAATGACAACGTCGAGATAAATTTGTTTGTTTATTTTGTTTTAATGAATTATTATTATTATTATATTGTTCAATATTTGTTAATGAACGATGTTTTAATAAATAATCTTGATTATTATTTGTACAAAAAATACTTGTTTTTAAAGATTTTAAATCTTTTTCAAATTGTTTTAATTGTTGTATTTTATTTTGTAAATATTCATTATAATGACGAAGTAATATTTCTTCTGACATTATTTCACGCCATTGATTAACAAGAAATGATCGTTGATTTGATGATAAAATAGGACTTAATGATAATATATTTGTTTTATCTATTAATAATGATTTTGGTTCAATAGATGATTCATTTATTGTTGATATTATGGATTTTTTTCGAGAATCATTATTTAATTCAAGTTTATTTGTAATTGATTGTCGACGATAATTTACTAAAAAATTACTTTTTTGCATTGTTTGCCATTCACGCATTTTTTGTTGATAAGATTTTGTCATTGCTGGAGCTAATTTAGCTGTAAGTAAAGCATGATTCAATCCATATCCTAATTATATTAATTAGATTTTAGATTTGGTTTTTGGTTTTTTTTTTTGTATGCTACTAAAAAAACAAATGAACATACCAATATCATCAAATGTAGATCCATGTAAACGAGTTAATGGATGTGCTGATGAGGATGGATTTGGATCACTAAATTGTTTTTTAACTGTATTAAATTTTGAACGTAATTTACGTCGATAATGAGCTAGAAAAAAAAAATTCGAAATGAAAAAGATAATATTAAATTCTATTTCTATAATTCATATAAAGTAATGAAAAAAGTTTAGCATCCTTCTTAGTATTCAGTGCAGAATTTAACGGACTATATGTTAATAAAAAGCATTTATTCTTCTATTGGAATATTAATTAATTATTTACTAGTTATTAATAATTATCAACTAATTAATAAAATTTCGATTAATTTTCAACTTGTGAGTATGTATGA